>JAJIBD010008956.1:0-75159 GCA_021461705.1 Cryptotis parvus
CCCTGGACAGGACCTAGAGCTTTCCTCTCTTCCCACTGCCCAACCCTGGCACCACGCAGCCCCTTTATCTGCTGATTTGGAGTCCGATACCGCCTGGCCCAGACACTCATCAGAGAGACATCCTCTGTCTGGGTGCCCTTGGAAGCTGCACCCCACAGGAAGGCCAGGCCCTCCCTTGCTCTCGGTGCTCTGTGACCCAGGCCGGAAGGTCACCCTCTCTGGGAGACATTGGATTCGTCAGCAGCACTGATCCCTGTGGCCACAGCTGCGGCCTCCAGATGTGTCTAAATGGGCTTCAATGAGTATCAGGCACGGAAGAAAGAGTCAGGGTGTTCTCTGGCCCCAACTCTCTGGCAGTTGGTGTCCGGCCCTATGGCCCCACCCAGCCTGTTCTGTCTCAGTTCTCCTCCAGATGTGGGGGCCCTGAGTTCTCGGTCTCGATTCTGCTGTCTTCCATGTGGATCTGTTTCATCAGTTCGCAGACACTACTTCCCCCACAAGCTGTGTGTGTGGACCCCTGAGATAAGTCATGCAGCCTCCCTCCCGTTCACAGGGCTGCGGGGGTCGGTGTTGGGCTTTATCAGAGACCCCCCAGAGGATTGGTTGATGGTGAACCCCAAAAGCTTAGATCTCTAGGTTGTTGCCTAGCTGGGCGCCTGCCCATGGCCCCAGCCCCTAGGGTCCTGCTTTCTCCTGGGACAGTGGGACAGCTGGTGACCTGCCACTTTCAGGAAGGGCAGCGTCCCCAGAAGAGTCCCAGGAATGTAGGTGTGAGGCCTGAGCCCTGCACTCCCCCCTCTGATCCCTGCTCGTAAGAATATCTGAAGCCGTAGACCCATGGCTGTGGCTGGGAGGCGGGATGAGAGAATGTGGTACTGCCAGGCCCGCTGCCCTGCTGTGTGTCACTGGGCGGTTCTTAGCCTCTCTGTGCCTCTGAGTCTGTCAATGGGGGATGGCCTGAAGGTCTCCTGAGGCTGGAGGTG
Source organism: Cryptotis parvus (assembly GCA_021461705.1). Classification (NCBI taxonomy): domain Eukaryota; kingdom Metazoa; phylum Chordata; class Mammalia; order Eulipotyphla; family Soricidae; genus Cryptotis; species Cryptotis parvus. Next base: position 984 of record JAJIBD010008956.1, read on the forward strand.
AGTCTCCAGCCGCGCGGTAGGGGCTCGGAAGCAGGGGGACTGGGCTGTGTGATGCAGAGGAGGGGAAGTAGCCCACTGTGTGTCCTTCCCTGGGAGTGGGTACCTGGGGAGAAGTGCCATTTGCTGTTTGCCCGTTTCCCCATGTGCCCAGTTGCCCATTTGCTGTTTGCTCATTTCCCCATGTGCCCAGTTGCCCATTTGCTGTTTGCCCGTTTCCCCATGTGCCCAGTTGCCCATTTGCTGTTTGCCTGTTTCCCCATTTGCCCACTTGCTGTTTGCCCGTTTCCCCATGTGCCCAGTTGCCCATTTGCTGGAGCCACTGAGGCAGGCGGCAGTCCAGGTGCGCGTCCTCCTCGTTCCTCTCCCTCTCTCGAGTCTGCCTCTAGGTTCCACTCAGCCTGGTCTGTCACTTTCCTCCCCTTCCCTCCACTCTGCGCCCCAGTCTCCTCTCTCTCTCCCACCCAAATGCTCCTGGATAAAAACGTTTCCCCCACCAACCTCTTTTTTTTTTTTTTTTTTTTTTTGCTTTTTGGGTCACACCCGGCCAATGCTCAGGGGGCTACTCCTGGCTCTGCACTCAGGAATTACTCCTGGCGGCGCTCGGGGGGACCATATGGGATGCGGGGGATCGAACCCAGGCCGGCATGAGCCGGCCGCGTGCAAAGCAAACGCCCTACCCGCTGGGCTATCGCTCCGGCCCCTCCCCACCAACCTCTTGAGCACTCCCAGCCCGCACCACTGGCCCCTGCCCAGGACCAGTAAAGCACAGGGTTCACTTTCCATGAGGGGGTGGGGCGGTCCCCACGGGCAGTGGCCACAGATGCTCAGGGTCTCAGTCTTGCAGGGCAGGCAGCGCCTTTTGCTGTGCCCAGGCCCAGCGGGGCAATTCACACTACTCCTGCAGGGCGCCGGGGGGGACCTTCCGGCGCAGCACCTCGTGTCTCCAGCTTCCGGCGCGCCCTGCCTAAAGGTCAGAGGTGACCCTGCACAGCCTCAGTGCTGACCCTTCTCTCTCCTTTCCCGGTTCTTCTCAGGGAGGCGGCCCCAGTCTGGAGCCTGTCAGGTTTGACAGACACCAGATTCTGTGCCCGGAACCTGCACTCGCAGCTCTTGGCTGATGGGGAGCCCCAAGCAGGCTTTTAGAGCTCCCATCTGTGTAAACAAAGGCCAGGGGTCTAGCAAAGTGGCCTCTTGTGTGGGCAAGATTCTTTTTTTACTTAATTGTCACCTCACCTCCAACCCCATGTTTAAGGACCGAGGCCCAGCAAAGCAAACCCTCCCTTTCTTTCCGCTTCTCCAAGGCAAACTAACCACACCGCGGCTGCCAGTGTCCCTGTGGGAGAACTGTCGGTGCTGGCCCCCTCCCTGGCCTCCAACAGCTTGCTGACCTCCGACCTCTGAACCTGTCTTTCCCTTCTCCTGGAGTTCAGTTTCCTGAGCCCATCTCTCCACCTTTGCCCACATGGCGTCCTTCAATATTTAGCCCCAAGGCTGGAGGCGGTGCCTGGACACGGGTTCCAGATGGGCTGGTCTCCAGCACACAGGTCCATCACAGACCCGCAGCCACCCAACTAACACACAGCCGTGTCCATTCGGCACCAGCGTTAGCCGGCTCCTGGGGCTGGGGGTCTCTGCAGGCCCCCTTCACGGCTCCCCCTTTCCTCTCGCTGTTGATGGAAACACGGGGCAGGAACACTCCTGGCCGTGGCGTTCACACGTGGTGTCCGGGGCTCCCACGCCGGGCTGTGGTGCCTGCGTGCCCCTCGTGCAGGGTGGCTGGAAACCTTCTGGGGGGAAACTGCCAGGTCAGCGCATTGGAGTCACGGCCGGAACCACGAGGCCCACCGAGGCCTGAGCCCTGGCCGAGCCCCGTTGTTTTCCTGGCAGGTGCTAAGTGCTGTCACGGTCTGGAAAGTTCCAGGGAGTTCAGCCTCAGACTCTGGCTCACTGACTTTGGCTGATGGCTGCTTCCCCACCTTATCTCCAACCCACTGCTGGGTCATTGTGCCGAGAAATTTGTGACTCACAGACAAGCCAGCTGCAGCCACAGATGACCTCTGATACCCAGTGGGACTTGCCTGTCCTCTCAGAATATCACTTAGCTCCCAGGCCGACAGCTGAGCTCAGAGAGGCAGGAGGGACGATGTTCCCAGCATCACAGAGTGGTCAGGGAGGCAGGTGATGGGTGACAATGTATTTCCCTTTTTTTCTTCTTTTTGGCTCACACCTGGCAATGCTCAGGGTTACTCCTGGCTCTGCACTCAGAAATTACTCCTGGCCGTGCTTGGGAATTACTTCTAGGGTGCTGGAGATCGAACTTCGGGTTGGCCGTGTGCAAAGCAAATGCCCTCCCTGCTGGAGGAGGGGAGGGCAGTCCCCTCTCTCTCCCACCCAAACACTCCTGGATGAAAAGTTTGTGCCCCCTGACCTGCTCAAGACCAGTGATATCCCAACTGTACCAGAGACAGAAATAAGTCTCTTGTGTGGTTAAAGAAAGAGACAAATGGGGGGGGAGGAAGGGCTTCATTTGAGTATCTCCCAAAAAATGCCTGCTCCGCCACTGCCTTTAGTTTCCAAGCGGAATGAAATAAGCATCTCGACTTGATGACCTTTGTCCTCTTCACAGTTTGTTTTTTGGGCCACCCAGCAATGCTCAGGGTTTACTCCTGGCTTTACACTCAGAGATTACTCCTGGAGGTGTCTGGGACCATATGGGATGCGGGGATTTAACCGGGCCAGCCGTGAGTAAGGCAAGTGCTCCTGTCTACCCTTTTCCCTCTTAAATGGAACAGAAGTGTAAGGCACGTTTTGCGGCCCTCCTGGAGTCAAGGTTAGGAAAACATCAGTCTCCAAATTAACTTGATTAGAGCTTCTTGTAGCAGGGGTGGGGACACACCCAGTGCACAGGGCTTCCTGCTGGCTCTTTTCTCTTTTCTCTTTGGGTCACACCCGGCAATGCTCAGGGTTACTCCTGGCTCTGCACTCAGGAATCACTCCTGGCGGTGCTCAGGGGACCCTGTGGGATGCTGGAGATAGAATCCGGGTCGGCTACCTGCAAGGCAAATGCCCTCCCCACTGTGCTGTTGCTCCGACCTCTGCTTTATTTTCTTGATTCTTCTTTTCCCATCTTCTCTTCCTCCATCTGCTCCTCCTACTCCTCTTCCTTTTCCTCTTCCTCCTCCTCCTCCTTTTTCTTTATAAATATCAGGTGAAGAGGCTTATGGCAACACAACAAACTTCCCTTTTCCCTCCGCTGCCAGGGACCCCTGGAGGCTGTGTCTGGTCGGCTCTTGGTGGCATCCGTGTCGGTGACCCACTCTGCGGAGAAGCCTCACTTGCTCCCTTTATGCTTTTGTTTGTCTTGGCCACACCCAGTGGTTGCTCAGGGCTTACTCCTGGCTCTGTGCCAGGGGTCACTCCTGGCAGGGTTTTAGGAACCATATGGGATGCCGGGGATCGAACCTGGGTGGATCATGAGCCAGGCCAGTGCTAGCTCTATTGCTCCAGCCCCTCGCCCACCTTTTGTTCTGGGAGCGGGTAGATCGGACCCAGCTTCAGGCCCGTCTCCGCTAGAGCAGCGGTTCTATTCCCTGCTTGCAGACCGGGGCCAGCAGTGCCAGGGCGCTGAAGCTCCCGCCTCTCTTGCTCAGGAATCGCCCCTCTGTCTAGTCTACATGGTGGCTGAGCCCTGATACCTGGGAATGCGTTTATAACAAATTTACCCAAACTTGATGACTTAAAATAGCAAGAATTTACTATTGCTTATAAGCAAAAAACACTCTGCGGGGCTCTGTGTGTGTGTACATGCGTGCATGTATGTGAGTGTGTGCACACATGCATGCATGTTTGTGCACATGTGTACCTGTGCATGGGCACACATGTGAGTTGTGTGTACATAGCATGTGTGTATGTGTACATGTGTGTACGTGTTTGCATGTATGTTAGTGCATGTGTGCATGTGCGCGTATATTTGCATGTATGTTCATGCACATGTGTGCATGCATGTGTTTGCATGTATGTCCATACATGTATGTGCATGTATCTATTTGCATGTATGTGTGCATGTGTGCATGCATTGTTTGCATGTATGTTCATGCACATGTGTGCATCATGCACCAGTGTGTTTGTGTGTTGTTTGCATGTGTGTGCATGCATGCATGCTCTGCTAATGGCCCACGGGCACCATCCCTCCTGGGGAGCGCTACTGGCTGTCTCTGGGGGCCTGGGTTCTCATTCATGTCGCTCCTTCCAATCTTCCTGCTGACTCTTCGTGGCCAAGCCCAGTTGAACCTAATGGGGGTTGTTGGGGAACGCCGCGGGGTCCCCGACAGTGTCGGGACAGAGGTTCTCTTCTACCTCCGAGGACACCGGGAGAACAGATGAAAACTCACAAGTCGGTGCAGTTCCAAAAATGGCTTTTAATAGTACAAAAGCTCTTCCACAGCACTCCAATATAATGAACAAACTTTAGCTCTGGTCCGAACTTAGACCATACAAAAGAGCCTAAGTCTCCCACCAAAGAGAGAGGATCTCACTCGAGCTGAGTTCTACCCAGAAGATGGAGCAAAAGGTCAAAGAGCAAAAAGCCAAAAGCCAAAAGCAAAAGGCCGAGGAGCCAAAAGCCACAGGAGCCAAAAGCCGAAAGCCAAAGGCCCAAAAAGTAGAAGTGAAGGGGCCTCAAGTCAGCCCTTATATACACCAAAGTAATCCCACCGGGAGGGTCATGTCAACAAAGAACTCTAAACAGAGTGTAGTGCCACACCCTATTGCAGGTATAAACAAAGGTTATGCCAAGGTCTAATCCTTTCTACCAAGATAATCTCTTATGTAAAACACTGGAGAGAGGGGGCTGGTATAAAGTAATACATCTTAACTTCATGAGCTTCATGTAATCTAGATGGTACCCACAAGGTCCTTCTTATTATTATTTGCACCAGGGTGATTCTGAGTATCTGTTCTCATGTACTGAAAGGGTCACACTCGCCTGCTTAGAGCAAACTAGTATGATCCTTCCTATAGTCTTCCTATAGTCTCAGCGTAGCCAGGGTGGTAGTCTCCTGGTAAATTCTAACTGTCCCACGCTGGGTGCAGTGGGTATAAAAGGAACTGTGCCCAATCTAGAAAACATAGAAGTCTTAGTAGATGTATAAGTCAGAAGTTATTCAATCAAGGTGACTTCTGTAAGTGCCACACCCTCTAGCAGTGTTTACATAGAAGAGAGGTCTCATTAGAATGAACCTTGACTTAAATAGATTAAGCTGGGAGTGTGCAAAACAACAAAGCTCCCAGGTTAGCTAAACCTGTCCTCCAACAGGGGGTGGGGGCAGCAGCACCCTGAGCCTGGCTGGGAAGGGGCAGAGCCGCAGCAGCAGGGCAGAGCCTGTCAGGGGCGGAGTCAGGGTGCGGGGAGGAAACTCTGGCCCCAGGCGCAGTGATGGACCCGTGTCTGCCTCTGCCCAGATGTGCTGGCAGAGACCAGCCTTGGCAGGAGCCTCGCCCGGCCTCCGAGGACTAGGGAGAGGTCTGAGGTGACCCCTGAGTGGGGCTGGCGGAGTCGCCCACACTTTCACTGATCCACCACCACTCCGTGTTGCGGTTGCTGAGCCAGCTGGAGGCCACCCAGCCCTCTGCAGAGCTGCTCTGTCCAGGCGCCCGGGCCTGCTGGACAAGAGCCCACACCCACCATTCTCGTGTAGAGCCAGAGCAAGCCCGTCCTCGCCTGAGGCTTCCACGCTGAGCCTGTTTCTTCCCACCGAAGGCGCCGGGGCAAAATGAGGGCCCGGCCAGGGAAGAGAGGAGCGAGTGGACACCTGAGACGGCGGCGGCCCTCGCGGGAACCCTGGTCCAGAGAGCCCAAAGGCCCTGTCAGAGGCCCCACCGCGAAGGGGCAGGGCTGGGATTTGACCTGGGTCCCTTAGTCCGGGATACTCCGGCCTTGTCCTGCCCTCCACCTCTGTGGAAGACACGGGCTGTTCCTCGTGCTTTGTTTGGCTGCGTCCCCAGCGCCACCACCTGCTGCATGCCAGGACCTCACCAACTTCACTTCTGCGGGCAGAGAGGAATGTTCCAGCACTCACCAACCTGCCATCCAGGGCCACCTCCAGACCAAGCGTGGCTTATTTGGTCCAGCCTGTATTTTGCATCTTGCAAAAACAGACTTTCTTTTCCTGGCTTTTCTGCGGTCGGAGATGAGGGCGGGGTTTGGGGGTCTGTTCCCGGGGGAAGGGGAGGAGGAGGCGGAGGAGGAGGAGGAGGAGGAGGTGGCTTCTGGCTGAAAGCGGGGCTTGTCCTGCTGCCCCAAGGCCTCCTCCACACAGCCAGCACAGCCAAGAGTGGCCGCTCCTTCCTGCGGGGGTGCAGCGGCCTCTACTCTCCTGCCCTGGGAGCCCATGGAGAGGCGGCAGGCCCCCAGCTCCAGCATTCTGGGAAGTGCTGCCCAGGAGGGACAGTGCCCTTGTGCACTGGGCGTCCCTTCCCTCATCTACAAAATGGGCAGGGGTCCTTCCTGCACATCTTCCAACCTCTCACCCAAGTCCAGCCTGGCTGTCCAACAAGGCCAGTGGTGTGGACATGGCCGAGCGCAGCCAGTCAGAGTCTCTCTTGGGAGAATAAAAAACCAAGGGGAATGAAGGCAAACTGGGAGATGGACCTCGGAGAAGGCTGCCCTGGGTTAGAAAGTGAGCACCATACATGATGGAAGCGAGCTCCATACATGATCCCCTGGGCTCCATACATGATCCCCTGGGCACCGCCAGGTCTGCCCCCCTGGAAAGGTTCGTGAAATGGGAGATGGTGCCCAGAAGTTTACCGAGCACTTGGGTTCCTCCTTCCCGTGTTCCTGGCTCCGCGTCCCTCTCTTGGAGCCACCACCGTATCACTGTTCCCAACCCATGGCAGAGGGCCAGAGAGATAGCGCAGTGGGTAGAGCATTTGCCTTGCATGCAGCTGACATAGATTCGATTCTTTCTTGTTTGTTTGTTTTTTGGGGTCACACCTGACAATGCTCAGGGCTGCACTCAGAAATTACCCCTGGCAGTGCTCAGGGGACCACATGGGATGCTGGGGATCAAACGCCAATAGGCCACATACTTTTCACTCCTGGCTTTTACTCCTGGCTCTATGTTTGGGGGGTCACTCCTGATGGTGCTCGCCTTATGTGTCCAGGGATAAACCCAGGTTGGTCCTGTGCAAGGCAAGTGCCCTACCCACTGTACTAGGTTTCTGGCCCTTGTGTGTTCACATTTGAAGTTTCTCTCGACTGTCCAGCTGCACTGACTCGTCCTTCTGGTCTGATCTAATGTCCAGTTCCACGTTAAATGATAGCGGTGAGAGTGGATATTTGTATGGTAGATATGTTGGATCTTTAGGAGAAATATCACGGGGACTCACAAATAAGCGTGGTGAGCTCAAGTGTGTGTCTGTTTCAGTCGAAAGCGGTGAACGTTGGAGTCCTGGGAGGTAGCTCGAAGGGTCGGACCGCGGGCCTTGCATTTCAGGGCCCGAATTTGATCCCCAACATCATGTGCTCCCCTTGACACACACCCAAAGACCTCGAAGGCCCAAGCTATAGCCCAAGGGGTAAAGCCCATGTCTTGTACATGTGATGCCTTGGGTTGCGTCCCTGCCTCGGCGTGGCTCCCTGACCACTGCTGGCGGGGCCTCATGCTCCCTGCTGCTGACCACTGCCGGTTGTTACACACACACACACACACACACACACACACACACACACGAAATGGGTTTCTAATGTTCTCATTGTCTTGTTAGCACCTCAAAAAGACTCATATAACTGATCAACTCTGATCTGGTAATATGGTCAATTGTCTTCATAAATTCCCTAACTATGAACTAGCTTAGCATTTCTGTAACAAAACCTACCTAGCCACGAGAGTTCTGTTATGGTGCTTCTGGTTCTGTTTTATCATACTTTATGGTGTAGGGGGTTCAGGTGCTTGTTTTGCACATGCCCGTCCCTGGTTCCATCCTGGCACCATAGATGCCCTTGCCAAGACCCGCCACAGTGATTCCTAAGCACAGAGCCAGGAGTAAGCCCCAAGCACATCTGGATGTAAGACAAACAAAACCACAACTAAATAAATGAAAGAGAAGGAAAGTCCACTTTGTATTTCCTTAGTCTGGTTCTAATATCAACACCACACATGTTGCATGAAAACATAATTAAAATATTTCTGTTCTAAGCTCTTTCACTTCAAAGCGTTCTTGAATTCTGTCTTTCAGTTTTTTTTTTTTTTTTTTTTGGAGGGGTCACACCCAGCAACACTCAGGAGTTACTCCTGGCTCTGCACTCAGGAATTACTCCTGGTGGTGCTCAGGGACTACATGGGATGCTGGGGATCGAACCGGGTAGGCTGCGTGCAAGGCAAACGCCCTCCCAGTTGTGCTATCGCTCCAGCCCCTGTCTTTCAGTTTTTTTTTTTTTTTTGCTTTTTGGGTCATACCCGGCGATGCTCAGGGGTTACTCCTGGTTCTGCACTCAGGAATTACTCCTGGCGGTGCTTGGGGGACCATATGGGATGCTGGGGATCGAACCCAGGCCGGCACAAGCCCGGCCGCGTGCAAGGCAAACGCCCTACCCGCTGGGCTATTCCTCCGGCCCCTGTCTTTCAGTTTTGGTTATATCCAGTCATTTTGCTTTTGTATATGGATCTTCAATCACGTATGTGTTGGCTGTCCTTTACTTGCCTCCTTAGGCGCCGTCGTAAAGAGGCCATTTGATTTAATTGATAAATATACCCAATTGCATTGAATTGAACTGAATTAAATTCAAGTGAATTGGTAAATATAACTCAAACTGTATACTGTTGGGTCAAGCACAGGTTATAAAGTCCATCTGGGCACCCATTACTCACTCTAATTCTCTGCCAGCCCCTGGACTTTGTCGCCAACCTCCTGGACTGGCTCCCTGACAAACTATGGGCAGGTGTCATCTGCTCCTGAGCACTGTGAAAGAAATAGTCTCTCCCTTCCCGATTATGATCGTAACCATAGGGCTCGACCCCTGAACACGGGCGGTGCTCGGGAACTGCGGGTCACGCATGCTTTCATCCATGTTTGCTTTACAACACTCTGGAATGTAGTTTTGGGGGATAAATGTCATCGCAGTTTTGACTTCCGAGTCAAGGGCTCGAGCCCCCGGCCCGCTGTGCGGTGGCCGGAGAAAGCTTCCTGTCCATGCCTCCCAGCCTGGCTCCACCTCCACGTTCGGGGCGACCTCGGGCGCGACACGTTCTTGTTGAAGCTTCCTTATCTTTCTCTGTCCTTTTCTTCTATTACACTTTCCCTGGATTCTTTCATTTCTGTCATTTGTGTAACTTTCTATTTTTTTTCTGTAATGTTTGTTCTCTTTCATGTTTCTATCTTGTCTTAACTTTCATAATTTCCCCCTTCTTAAGCATTGTCAGATCACATTCATCACCTCCTCGTGCTTAAGTGGCAGGGGCACTCCCTCTGGTGTGTGGGGGTTACTCCTGGCTCCGGGCTCAGGTGTCACTCCTGGCCGTGCTCATGGGACCAAGCAGTCTGGGGACTCAACTGGGTTTCCTGCATGCAAAACATGGGCCCAGCCGTCAGAACTTTTTCCTTGGCCCTCGTTACCTTCTCTGGCCGCTCTCTACCTTGTGCTCAGGAATCACGCCTGGTGCGGCTCAGGGACCAGGTAGGGCGAGCTGAGAGCGAGGCAGGTGCCCTACCTGGGTGCCCTCTCCAGCCCTGTCCTTTACTGCTCTTCATGGAGGAATTGATCATTCCGTTTGCCTGTGAAGTAAAATAGTTTTATTTAGGAAATCTGAGAAAACAGAGAGAAGAAAAGAGAGAGCAAAAAAGTCAAGACAGGAAAATCCCTCACGGTGCGCTGGGGTGAGGACAGCTCTAGAATGGAATGCACATGCCCTTTTGCTGTTATTGTTTTAGGGTTTGTTTGTTTTTTGGGTCACAGCTTGCCGTGCTCAGGGATTACTCCTGGTGGTACTCGGGGACTACATGTGGGTGCCAGGGATTGAACCCCAGACAGTCACATACAAGGCAAGCACCCTATTTGCCTTTACTTTAGCTCCAGTCTCCCGATTTTTTGGGGTTACACCCAGTGTTGCTCAGGGATTACTTCTGGCTCTGTACTCAGAATCACTCCTGTAAGTGCTTGGGGGGACCCTCTGGGATGTCGGGGATCAAACCAGGGTCAGCGGCATGCAAGGCAGACTCCCTCCCCTCTGTGCTATCGCTCCGGCCCCCTTATCCTATTTTCTGTTGTTGCTTTGTTGCTGCACCCAGTAGCGCTCATGGCTTACTCCTTAGTTTGTACTCAGGTAACACTTCTGGAGGGGCTTAGGGAAACCATATTGGGTGCTTGGAATTGAACCTTGGTCAGTGCATGCACTATCCTCTATACTATCTTGCCCCTGTTAGGGTCCCTTTAAGAATTAAAGGGATGGCTTTTATTTCTTAAAGGGACCCTAACAGCCCCCAAACACTTTCGGTGGTTGGGGGTGGTACACCTGGTGATGCTCAGGGCTTACTCCTGGCTATACTCAGGATTACTCCCGGCAGTGCTAAGGGAATTATATGGAATGCCAGGTTCAAACGCGGGTCAGTTGCGTGCAAAGCAAACGCCCCTCCCCAATGTACTATTGCTCCGACCCCTATTCTATTTTTGCATCAGGGCATTTTACCCTTTGCAGAAATATGAGTCACTGGGCAGCTTTTCCATTCCTGGTCTGCGATTCGTCGTTGGCTGCTGAGGCAGGAGCCGCTCTCCGGGCTCCCCACCTGAGGGTCTCTGTTGCCGGGCAACCAGCCTCTGGACAAGTGTCTTCCCTGTGATTCATGGTTGCAATTTCTGTTCTTCCCAGCCAGAGCAGAGCTGGAGCTTCTGGGCCTGTAGCATCCTCGTCCTGGCCCATGCTGGGGTCTGCAAGGAAGAGAAGCCCCTCCCCACCCACCATGCCCTCACTTCCAGGAAGTGGGTTGCTGCAGGAACTCTCAGACTGGCCAGTCTGAGCTCACTCACCACCCCCTGCCTGAACTGCCTAATGTTAGTGATAATGATGATGGTTATGTTTTGGGGTACTCAGGACTGAGTCCTGGTTCTGCACTCTTACTCCTGGCGGTGCTCGGGGACCATATGGGATGAGGGAAATCGAACCCAGGTCAGCTGCATGCAAGGCAAACACCCTCCCTGCTCTATCGCTCTAGCTCCAAATCACCTCATTCTGAAGATGCTGGGGCAGCTGCCGAGGTCTGTGAGTTATGCCTCGTTTCTGGTTTTACAAAAATGCAGCTTTCTTTGGAATGTTTCCCACCCTCTGTGGTTCTTTGCTGTGAATTTTAGAGGGGAAGAGGACAATCTTGCCTCCCGCAGGCATTTCCCTACACCCCCACAAGGGCCCCAGGCACTGCACGGCAAATCCAGCCTAGAAGTAAAACCAGCTGGGGTGGGCACCTCCACTTCCTGCAGAGAAGACAAGTTGTGAGGGGTGGCCAGGCCAGCACATGGGGTTACGTGACCCACATGTCTTTGCTGTCTCCATGACCCGGCGGGGTTCGGAGGGGGACAGTGTCAGCTCCAGCTCATCAATCCACCCCTAAGTGCCGGCACACCTGTGGCTGCCGAGACTCCAATCCTGGGGAGACGGAAGAGAAGGGCCCACCCACAGGCTGGCCCTGCCGCGAGACAGAGGGGACGTGGGGTGACTCCACTGCTGATTATGTCCCCCTGGCCCGAGATGAGGCTGTACCCAGGAAGCAGGATGGAAGCTTGGCAGCGTGGCCGCCAGCGCCCCCTGACTCTCTGCTGTCTTCCCTCCAGCCTGGGGTGGGACTGGAGAGTGGTTTTGTCAGTGGAGACCCTCACGACTCCTGCCTCCCCCACCATCTACCCAAAATGCAGCAAGGCCCAGGGTCAGAAGGAGGTTGTTTCCTCTTGTTTCCAACCCTGGCGCAGACTTGAAGGAAGAACGCTGCAGAAACCTCTATTTTATTTATTTTTTTTTGGTGGGGGGGAGCCACCTCCAGCAGTGCTCAAGGCTGGCTCCTGTCTCTGTGCTCAGAGCTCACTCCTGGCAGTGTGCGGGCGACCACATGCGGTGCCAGCCATAAGCGAAGCACCTTCACACCTCTACTATTTCTCCAGCCCCTGGTGTAGGCGACTTTATTGTCTCCTGTAGGATGTGGCAATTCTCTCCAGAATTCCTCCCTCAGGTCTGGGAAGACAGCCCGGGTCAGTGGTCAGGCCTTGCATGCACAGAGACCAGAAGTCAATCCCCAGCCCTGTGCCCCCCCACCACCACTGGGGGTGGCCCTGGTGGCCCCCAACACCAGGCCTGAGCTTTGCTGTACCACTGGGCCTGAGAACAGGAGCAGCCAAACACACCGGCCCGGTATCAGCAGGGGTCTCGGGGCCCCTGGGCAGTGCCGTCAAGGCTCCCCCTGCCCCTCAAAGTACCTTAAAGACAACAAGAACTTTTTTGGTAAAGGGGCCTGGTACGAGGGCAGGGAAGCAAGAGCTCAGAGTGCTCAGGGTTAATTCCATCTTCTGGGCCTGTCCGCAGGTCAGCCATGTGCTGATGCTGACCCCTTCCCGCTCCCTGGTGGAGCCTGTAGCTGGCCCCAGTTCAGGTGGGAACACCAAGGCCCGGAGCATGCAAAGGCCAGGAGAGGCAGGCGCTGCCCATTTCTGCTGAGCAACAAAACGAGTGGGGCGGTGCTCGGGGGCAGGACTTGGGGGTGAGTGTGGTTGGAACCCAGAGCAGGTGCAGCATGAAACCACGCTGTGTCTGTGGTAAAGTGACAGAGCCCCAGTAGGAAACAGGCCTCAGAGCGCCCATGGCTTTGACCCATGGTGCGCAGCGCAGACGGCCGGGCTGGGTTTGAGCTGGGGGCTGGGTCAGTCCCAAGGTAACACATTAGGTGCTAGGAGTGATAGCCCCGCTGGGAGGGCATTTGCCTTGCACGTGGTCAACCTAGGTTTGATCCCCAACATCTCATATGGTCCCCGAGCACCACCAGGAGTAATTCCTGAGTGCAGAGCCAGGAGTAACCCTGAGCATCATCAGGTGTGGCCAAAAGAACTTTAAAAAAAGGAAAAAAACCACCACACAGTGCTCTGAGAAATGCAGCGTGCGAAGGCTGCCAGCACCCCTCGGCTTCTTTATCAGGGCGGCTGACGGAATCCGTGCTCACTCTGGTTGCCGTCAGAATCTTTTCACTCTCGCCAAGTTCTTCACAGCCCCCACATTCAGTTCCGTGACCGCACGGGGCCTGGGCCGCTGTTGGAGAAGCTCAGGTCTGGCCCATAGCAGACATGGGGCGGCTGATTCTGGGGTGATTCAGCAACGGCTCCCCGATGGGCCGAGGTTACCCCAGCGCTGCCCCAGCCCTGGCCACTCAGACTCTCCCGTGCTCAGGATGAGACGCCCAGGACCGAGGGGCAGCAGCACAAGGACGGATGCCCAGGCCTCAGATGAGCAAAGTCGGAGCAGGCCTGGAGGGGCAGGACAGTGTGTGACACTGTGTGACAGCGTGACAGCTCCTGAGGGCATAGGGGCAATGGCAAGTGTCTGTGTGAATGTATCCGTGTGTCTATGTGAGTGCATACATGTCCATGTGTGTCTGTGTGTGTTGTGTGTCCATGTGCGTCTGTGTGGGTTCAAGTGTATCTGTGTCTATGTGTGTTCTGTGTGGGTGTTCTGTGTGGATGTGTCTGTGTGTCTCTGTGGATATGGATGTTCATGTGTGTCTGTGTCTGCATGTGTATTTGTGTGTTTGTGTCTGTATGTCTTTATTTGAGTATGCGTGTATCTCTGTGTGTGTTCATGTGGGCCTGTGTGGATGTGTCTCTCCATGTATGTTTGTATCGTGTGTCCATGTGTGTCTGTGTATATGTGTGTCTCTCCATGTATGTGTTTGTGGATGTCTGAGTGTGTCCGTGTGTCTCTGTATACATGCCTGTATAATGTATGTATGTGTGTGTCTGTGTACATATGTGTTACCCCATAGCCAATACAGCCATCAGCAGGGCCCTTGGGTCCCAACTCTCATGGTGATGGCCATGTGGTCACTCCTGGCTTCACTAGGCTGACTTTCTCCTCCGGGTCCCCCTGTCATCCCGTCGTCAGCTCGGCCTTTGCGCTCCTCCCTTCAACCACCCCCAAACTACGTTCGACCGTGAGTCTCTGGAGAGATTTGGCTCAACACCGCAGTTCCTGCCAGGTGAACTACAAAGTGGCTGTTGGTCGTCAGCTCCAGAGCAGCCGCGCGCTGTGTGCCCCGGGCGCTGGAGCCGGACAGCGGGCAGCTCCTCTGGACAGGACAGCCTGTTGTCCACAGTCCCCGCCCCTCCCGCCGCCTCCCGCTGTGGCCGGCTCACCTCACCCCTTGCACTCCAGCGCGCCTGTTCTCGGCACAGCGGAGGCTTTCACTTGGGCGGCTTCTTCCCCGACCTCAGCCGGCGCGCTCTGAAGTGGAAGGTCCGGGCCAGGCCGCCAGCTCCTGCCCTGCCCCCGGGAGCTCGGCCTGTGCCTCTCTCGGGGGCGAGGCGGCCTCCAGCACCTCCGGGGGTCCCACTCGCCCCCACCTTGGCTGCCTCCCGGGGGCTGACGAACTCCTGCGGCGGCTTCGTTCAGCCCGCTGCGCCGAGGGCGTGCCGTGAGGCCGTCCAGGAGTGTGTTCCCGTCAGGGGTGGGGTTGGACTCACACCCCGCAGTGTTCAGGGGCTCTGGGTGACCTCAGGAGTGGCCGCTGGCCGTGCCACCACGCGACACAGTGGCGGGTCCGCCGCGCAAGACTTACCTCAGCTTACCTCACGGCCAGCGTGCCGTAGCCGCGGTTCTGCGTCTGCCGTCCGTGAGGCGACGCCATGAGGCGGCAAAAGGGCTGCGCTAAGCATCGAGCTGCCCAGCGCCCACCGACGGGGAACGCCGTGTGCCCGACCGGGCGCCAGCGACGGCGTCTCTCTGGGCCTTGCTCGAGGCCGACCCGACATCACATATGGTCCTCGGGTACTGCCAGGAGTAATTCCTGGGCATCGCTGGGTGTGATCAAAAAAGCAAAAAAATGAATGAGCATGAATGAATGAATGAATAAACAAATAAACAAATAAATAAATAAACATACAAATAAAAAAATAAATAGAAGAGAGTGGTCCCCTGGCTAGCAGGTGAGTGCCACCACTAAAAAGTGCCACCTTCACGTGCTCCCCCCAAAGGTCCCGCCCACCCTCACGCGCTCCAGCAAGGGCCCCGCCCACCCTCACGTGCTCCTGCAAGGGCCCCGCCCACCCTCAGTGCTCCTGCAAGGGCCCCGCCCACCCTCACGTGCTCCAGCAAGGGCCCTGCCCATCCTCAGTGCTCCAGCAAGGGCCCCGCCCACCCTCACATGCTCCAGCAAGGGCCCCGCCCACCCTCAGTGCTCCAGCAAGGGCCCCCCCACCCTCAGTGCTCCAGCAAGGGCCCCGCCCACCCTCACGTGCTCCAGCAAGGGCCCCGCCCACCCTCACGTGCCGCAGCAAGGGCCCCGCCCACCCTCACGTGCTCCCGTAAGGGTCCCGCCCACCCTCAGTGCTCCTGCAAGGGCCCCGCCCACCCTCACGTGCTCCCGCAAGGGCCCCGCCCACCCTCACATGCTCCAGCAAGGAACCCACCACCCTCACGTGCTCCAGCAAGGGCCCCGCCACCCTCACATGCTCCAGCAAGGGCCCCGCCACCCTCGTGCTCCAGCAAGGGCCCTCCCACCTTCAGTGCTCCAGCAAGGGGCCCCGCCCACCCTCACGTGCTCCAGCAAGGGCCCCGCCCACCCTCACGTGCTCCAGCAAGGGCCCCGCCCACCCTCACGTGCTCCCGCAAGGGCCCCGCCCACCCTCAGTGCTCCAGCAAGGGACCCGCCCACCCTCAGTGCTCCTGCAAGGGCCCCGCCCCCACCCTCACATGTTCCAGCAAGGGCCCCGCCCACCCCTCACGTGCTCCAGCAAGGGCCCCGCCCACCTCACATGCTCCAGCAAGGGCCCCTGCCCACCCTCAGTGCTCCAGCAAGGGCCCCACCCACCCTCAGTGCCCAGCAAGGGGCCCCGCCCACCCTCACGTGCTCCAGCAAGGGCCCCGCCACCCCTCAGTGCTCCAGCAAGGGCCCCACCCACCCTCAGTGCTCCAGCAAGGGCCCCCCCACCCTCAGTGCTCCAGCAAGGGCCCCGCCCACCCTCAGTGCTCCAGCAAGGGCCCCGCCCACCCTCACGTGCTCCAGCAAGGGCCCGCGCCCACCCTCAGTGCTCCTGCAAGGGCCCGCCCACCCTCACGTGCTCCAGCAAGGGCCCCGCCCACCCCTCACGTGCTCCAGCAAGGGCCCTCCCCACCGTGCTCCAGCAAGGGCCCTCCCACCCTCAGTGCTCCAGCAAGGGCCCCCTGCCACCCTCAGTGCTCCTGCAAGGGCCCCGCCCACCCTCCCGTGCCTCCAGCAAGGGCCCCGCCCACCCTCACGTGCTCCTGCAAGGGCCCCGCCCACCCTCACGTGCTCCAGCAAGGGCCCCTCCCACCCCTCAGTGCTCCAGCAAGGGCCCTGCCCATCCCACGTGCTCCAGCAAGGGCCCCCCCCACCCTCACGTGCTCCAGCAAGGGCCCTCCCACCCCACGTGCTCCAGCAAGGGCCCGCACCACCCTCACGTGCTCCAGCAAGGGCCCCGCCCACCCTCAGTGCTCCAGCAAGGCCGCCCGCCCCTCAGTGCTCCAGCAAGAACCCGCCCACCCTCAGTGCTCCAGCAAGGGCCCCGCCACCCTCACGTGCTCCAGCAAAGGACCTTCCCACCCCAGTGCTCCAGCAAGGGCCCTCCCACCCCACGTGCTCCAGCAAGGGCCTTCCCACCCCACGTGCTCCAGCAAGGGGCCCTTCCTACTCTGACAGTGCTCCGCATCTCCCAGAGTATCACCCCCTGTGAGGTCAATGAACCGTTGCGAGTCCCACGACTGGGCAGACGCCCAGGGTCACTGCAGCAGCTAGAACTATCAAGGAAAAGGGACGTAAATTAAGAATGAGCAAGTTAATACGAGAAGAATTACAAATGGCCCAGATGGCCTCAAAGCTGGGGCTATAATTTTGAAAATATTTTATTTGGGGGGCCACACCCAGCAGTGCTCAGGGCTTGCTCCTGGCGCTATGCTCAGGGATTTCGCCAAGTAGTGCTGGGGATGCCGGTGATGGAACCTGGGCCGGCCACGTGCAACGCAAACACCCTCCCGCTGTGCTATCTCCAGCTCCTCAGGGGCGTGTGCACTCCATCCCCAGCCCCACGTAGTCCCCGAGCCCACCAGCTGTGCCGCAGCACCGAGGGTCACCCACAAGCACCACAGCCAATCAACATCGGTCTCAGCCTGATGCCCACTCACAGGGGCGGGGCGGGGAGCTGGGGCTTCTGGATCTCTTGAGCACCGCCTAGGACTTACCCTAAAACCCTTCAAAGAAAAGAAAAAGTCTAATTTCTTCCCCTGTCGCGTTGGTCTTGGCTGACTGGCGGATTTCCCTTCTGGGCTAAGTGTGTGGCTTTTTAGGAGGCAGAAGCGAGCCGGAGCTGGTCCCTGGCACAGAGCTGGCTGGGCAGGTGCACCCTTGACCATTTCAGAAGGAGCAAAGGTTGGGTGAATGGAGTGTCTAACCCGACTGAGGCCCCCAGGACCAGGGGGTGCCCCCAGAGGGTGACATCCACAGGCTTGTCATTGGGGGACTGAGGGTCTGCCTGACCCAAGGGTTACTTCCTGCCTGGAGGCTCTGATGCCCGGTGGGGCGCGGGAATCCAGCGGGGTGCCAATCCCACCCACACGGTCCAGGCATGAACCAGGGCCCAGAGCAGGCAGCTGGGACTTAAGGTCCAGGGCCCTGGGTTGCGACAGCAAGTAAGTGGCCATGCTGGGACATGCTGGGTGAATTCTGCCCGTCCACCTGGGCCTGAGGAGCCCTGAGGGAGGTAATTGCTTCTCACCTTCTTCTGTGTTTTGGGCCGCACCTGGTGGTGCTCACGGTTCACTCCCGGCATTGCTCAGGATTTACTCCTTTCTCTGTGCTCAGGGGTCACACCTGGCAGTGCTCCGTGACTGTATGCACAGCCGGATATCAAACCTGGCTTGGCCGCTCCCTGTTCTCCCCCTCTCTCTGGCCCCTCACCTTCTTTTTGGAAGCCCGAACTTTCCTGTCCTGAACCAAGCCTGGTCAGTACTCAGGGCTGGGTTTGGAATTTCCGCTGCTCTCTGGGCCTGCGTGTTCCTACAGGATACTGCAGCCCAAGACTTGATGTTCTCTTCACCCGATAATGCAGTAATAAAAGTAAAAATAATCAGATGAAGTAACGTTTTCAAATGCTCACCATGAGCCAGTGTCAGGATCGGGCTTGGGAGGCGGGTTACATCACGCCGTCCCCGCGCCGTAGCTGGAAGGTCCTCGGCGTTAGGAATGTTTCTGGCTGCGTGGAAGAGAAAAATCTGACTCACGGGCGCCTCCTAACAACGCAGACGTCTGATTATCGCTTCCAGGTGAGACGTCAGGGAGGTAGCTGGTCCCGACGCACTGGTCTGGGGCCCTGCGAATTTCCTTGGCTTCTCTCAAACTTGGACAGGACCTCCTCAAGAAAGAGGAAATAGTGGAAAAAACTAGGGAAAGAAAAAGGTTGCCATCAAGGGGGCCCTGACCAACATGCAGAAGAATCTGGAGTTCCCTGGTGAGCTCAGACACCGTGGCTTGGCCCCGGGGAAGGGGCAGGACCACCTTCCCATCTGGAGACCCAGGGAACGGGGGTCCTATCAGCTGGGCCAAGGCAGGGCATCCCCACTGTCCCCTCTTCCCATGTGAGCTGCTGGACTTCTCTAGCGGTGACTTTTGCTCTGGGCTGGAGGGAGAGAGGAACACGCCATTGGGTAAGGTGGGACCCGAGACCGTTGGCTTGCCGGCAAGCCAGGGGACGGGCTAGAAAAGCGAGCATTTATTGAGCACCTACTGTGTGCCTGGCCCTGGGCTAGAAGAACAAGCATTTATTGAGCACCTACTGTATGCCTGGCCCTGGGCTAGAAGAACAAGCATTTATTGAACACCTACTGTATGCCAGGCCCTGGGCTAGAAGAGCTAGCATTTATTGAGCACCTACTATGTGCCATTCTCTCATCACTCAACTCAATCCTCACCAGCACCCTGGGAGGAAGAAGCTGTTTCCCCAATTGTCAGAGAGAACGGATGCCCCGCGCCATCTACTTGAGGCTGAACTGAAACCAGAACAGCGGGAAGAAGCCTGGGCACTGCCATGGGCCGGGTCGCAGCCAGGCGTGTGTGTGTGTGTGTGTGTGTGTGTGTGGATGCCCATCCCTGTCCCCCTGGGGCCCCATGACTAGGGAGGTGGGGCAGACTGACCAGCGAGCCCCTCTGTGAGGAGGCTGCCCTGTGGCACTCCCCAAATTTGGAGAAAATCCTCCAGGCCCATCCCGTAGCCTTTTGGGACTGTTGGCTTCGCGGTGCATAAATCGGAAAAATAAACACGAAGTTCAGGGAAACTCCTTTGGCTTCCTGACGTTGTGAATCCACCAAGGAGTGATCCCGCTATGGTTACAAGGGCAGAGCACTGACTCCCCTGGCGGGAGAGCAGAGCTGTCAGGGAAAACGGAAAGACCAAGGCTACGGCTGTGGAGCAGGACGGTGGTGTGGGCAAGTAGGGGGTCAGGGAGGGCTTCTTGGAGGAGGTGCCAGTTAAGCAGCAGCAGAGGGAGGTGAGGACAGAGAGGAGGCCGGGGCCGTTCTCCCAGCCCAGAGTAGATGCAGCCAGTGCAAGGGCACAGCCGGCAGGCAGGACTGAGGGTCCCCTTGGCTACACAGGCATGGGAGGGTCGTTCGTTCCTTCTGTGGGGGAGAAGCTGTGGACATAAGACCCCCAAGAGGAGACTGCCGGGAAGAGCAACCCAATCTGCCCACCCACCCCCTGCAGGAGTCAGGGGACCAGCACCCCAATCCAAAGGAATTGCAGAGCCCAAGGCTCCCTCCCTGCAGATAAGGAACCGGCCTCAGAGCGCCTGGAGGGGGTGTAGGGAGTGACCGAGGGGCGCCAGCCTGGGTGAGGCCGAGGCTTCCACTGGGACCCAGGGTCCTCGCCAGCACCCAGGGGGTGGTCTCACAGAACCGCCTGGAGGCAGGAGCGCAAAATCGCGCCCTTGGCCACCATCCTAGCGCTCGTGGGTGTGACCCAAGGCACCCCCAGCCGCCCCTCCCCTGGAGCCTGAGGGAGGATGAGGAGGGGGCTGGGCTGGCAGAGCCTTTGAGAGAAAGTGATGGGCGGGCCCCTGGCTCCCCGCCAGCCGGGCTCGACCCCCGTTTTCCTTCCCTTCCCTCCTGCGCACCTTCCCACCCTCCCTCCAGCGCTCCAAGGCCCCAACACCCCCCGCCCTCCTCCTCTCCCTGCTCCTCCCCTCCCCACGGCCGAGGGTCCCGCGCGCCCCGCCCCTGCCCCTCGCGCCGTCTGGGCGGGGACAGGGAGGGCGCGCGGCGGGCGGCACCTGGACACCGAGCCCGGCCGGCCGCTGCTGCTGCCCGCTCGCGCTCGCTCGCCCCTGCCATGGCGCGGGCTCTGGCCCTCGGCGTCCTGGCCGCGCTGCTCGTGCTCCTGGCGCTGCTGCTGCTGCTGCGCCGCCTGCGCTGGCGGTGAGTGTCCCCGCGCGCCCTCCTCGCGGCCCCCCGGGCGCCCCGCGCTCATCCCGCAGAGGAGGCGCCGCGCGTCGCCGAGGCCGGCCTGGGGTGCCCAGGGGCTGTGCGTGCGTCGCGGCCGAGATGCTGGGACTGACGCTGGTGGCCCCGGCACGGGACGGAGGACCGAAGCTCCGGATGTCTTCCCGGGGGCCAGCCATGGGCGCAGTCGTCGGTCTCTAGAGAAACTGAGGCCGGGAAAGGCGCCTCTCTGGGCTGAGTGTCCTCGGCAGGGGACCCAGGGCCCGAGGGCTGGGCCTGCAACGCGAAGGTTTCTCCCGAGTCCGCAGAGAAGGTGGTGTTTTATCCGGGAGCGGAAAGTAAAATGCACGCTCTTGGCCTCAGGTTCTTTTAGCCAATGTCTTATACGTGGATGTGAAGAGCACAGGGAAAACGGAATGCATTTGACACAGAATAAATATTTATCTCATTATAGACGAGCACCGGGCAGCCCTTCCCAGCCTTCTCCGCCTCGCGCCCTGCGGGGAGCCCCCTCGGGGTGCCGTCGGGGTTTCCTTTTCTAAGCGCACTTTCCTTTTGCTCGGTGTGACGTTTACTGAAAGGTTGCAGAGCTGCGCGCAGAGCCCCGCAGCGTCGCCCTGTGTGCTGTGAACGTTTCCTGCTGCCCCCGTCGCTGGCGCATTTGTCAAAGCGCCACAGCACAGGCTGGCCTGGCCCGTCAGCGCACGCGAGTGCTCGCGTTTCACCCGTTTTTCCGTGACTTTCCCGACCCAGTTCACGGATCTGGTCTGCTCCTGTCTCGGGCTCCACAGCTGTTTTGAAAATTACTCTGCTAGACACAGCACAAAGCTCACACCAGTCTGTGTGTGCGTGTGCGTGCATGTGTGCGCCTGTGTTAAGTGTATGTAAGTGTGCATGTATGTGTGTGAATGCGTGTGTATGCGTGTGTGTGTGTGTGCTCATGTATATGTATGTGTTGGCGTGTGTGCGTGCGTACGTGTGTGCTTTTGACATTCGGAACTACAGGAACTTTTCCTTTTCAACCATTTGTTGAATTTCCAAGCAATAAGCTCATTATATTGCAACCCTGAGGCATGTTTCTGGGTTGAATTTAAGACCCTGAATTCATCATTTGCTTGGGAGGGAAGCGATGAGGATGAGAGCCTCTGGAGCCGTGAGTTCCGGGGGCTGTGGTCGTCTTGCCCTCCCGGGACTCTGGCCCTCTGACCCTTCCCGCGGGGTGGACCCTCCCTGTGTCTTCAGGCTTCTCACGTCCTCTTCTTGTCTCTGTCGGTGGAGTTTTAGGTTGTTTCCAGAGTTTTCTCTCCTTCCTGTGACCTCTCTCTCCGTGGCGCCTGCCACTCTCTGCTTTTCTTTGGAAGGCGCCAGCATCAATGACACAATTTCCGGGGGCCGGTGCAGTGTTTTCCGGGGCTTTAGATGCCTGGTGCCTGGAAGTCAACAGGTTGTGCAAGCCTCAGTTTCCCCATCTTCAGAACGAGGAGATAGGCTCATCCCTGGGTCTGCAGGAAGGACCCTTAGTTGGGCCGGCGACAGGACAGCAGGTAGGCACTGCCCTTGCAAGCTGCCACCATCCCCGGCACCCTCTCTGGTCCCCACACGCCCACCAGCAGTGAACCCTGAGCACGGAGCCAGGGGTAACCCCTGAGCACTGCCGGGTGTGGCGCCAAAACAAAACAGAGGAGAAGGAAGGACACTTCCACCTGGCTTTGCGCCTTCTTGCCTTAAAGCCAGCTGCTCCCTTCTCTTGGAGAGTAAGTCCTGGACTTAACTGAGGGCAGTATCTGAGGTCAGCCCTGGGAATGGGGGAGCATTGTGGATGTGGGGGGTCCCAGGCGCCAGCGATGGCCACCAATTTCATTTGCTTCTTCTGCCCGGCTGGGGGGTCATTCATTCCCATTAGCCACCTGGGCAGGGAAGGCCACAGAGCCTCAGAGAGCAGCAGCCACTGGTCCAGGGCCAGGCTGGGCGGAAGGTCTGGACTGCCGGAAGTGTTGATTTGAGGAAGAATCACCCTTCTCAGCCTCCCACGCCCCGTACCATGCTTCCTGCTTGAAGGTATTGCAACCACGTAACGTTAAGATAAGCCGTATTGCAACCACGTAACGTTAAGATAAGCTGTGAAGCTGGGCCCGAGGCTCCTTGAGGAAGGGCCAGCGAGGCGTGTGGGAGGGGGGAGGAGGCCGTGGTCCCGGGAGCACTTCTGCGAGGCTCAAGCACAGAGCTGGGAGTAGCCCCCCAATTGCCACTAGATATGGCCCTTAGAAAAAGCAGACAAATAAATCTGCTTCGTTCTGAGCTGCGCCACTCAGAGCCCATCACACTCTCGCCAGCGACTGACCCTAGTCCAGGCGATGCTTTGGGGGGCAGGGCAGGGCAGGGAGCAAACTGGGGTCCCATTCACACATACACGCGAGGCACAGTCCCGGCTTCTTGTGAGCGATGGAGGACGCGGTGACTGATGAGCCTCAGACCCGGCTGCCCCTGCCTGGCCCAGCCCACACCACCCCAGAGCGCTGTTCTGTTGGGACCTTTTTTGGCACCCTGTTTTTTCTTTTTCTAATTTTTGGGGGTGGGGTGGTGTGGGGGGAGACACACCTGATGATGTCAGGGCTACCCCCCCCCCCAGCTCACCCCTGGCAGGGCTCAGGGCACCATATGGGATGCCGGGGACTGAACATAGGTCAGCCACGTGCAAGGCAAATGCCCTCCCTGCTGTTGCTTCTGCCCACGTCTATTATTTATTAATATTGTTATTGAGAAACAATTTTCAGGATCTGTATATCATAAAAATGGGCAAACAAAACATAGAGCAGGTAGCCACAAAGTGCTTTGGGGTGGGAGGCGGAGGGGATTGGGGAAAGGGCTCCAGGTCGCCCTTAGGCAGGCCCCAGGAAGGAAGCATTAAGTGACTTCAGTAGGCTTCTGTTACTCCCTGCAAACCGCCCCTTCCTCCCCCCCCCATTAAATCCTCCTGGAACCCTGGCTGGAATTGAGCAGGGCGCCTGGGCAGCCTGGCTCCACATCTTAGCAGGAGGCGGGCATGGTGTCCTGGTTGGCCCGACTGTCGCCCTGGGTGCCAAGGGGTTCTTCAGTACACTCACTTCCCGCACCCCCGCCATCGCTCTGTGAGCACCGGGGATATATCGCATTCTCTCCTCTGCCCTGCACTTAGTAAGCACCTACTGTGTGTCCCCCTTCTAAGCATCCTCAGCCCTGGTGAGATCTCGTTCCACAGGAGGAACCAGACTCCCAGAGGCACCTGGGGACAGTTCTCCGGACGCTGATCCGCGGCGCAGAGTGGGAGAGCGAGGCAGGACCAGGTGGAGGCGGCTGTAGGACCTGTGAGGCGGGAGCGGACAGTCTGGGAGACCCCGGAGAAGCAGGAGAGAGGTCATTGGTGTGTAGGCAGGAGCTGGGGGTGTCCAGGCCTCCACCCCAACCCCCACGGGGCCTGGCAGGGGCTCAAAAGCAGTGAGAGCATCTGTGGGCGCGGTGAGGCTGCGGACCCCCAACTCGGCTGCCCCCTACCAAGCTGGGAGCCACAGCTGAGTCACCGTCGCCGTGTCCCTAGGGAGCTGGTGGACCCACCCGCCACCACGGGCTCAGGCTCTGGGCTCTGGACTTCCTGCCTTTGTCCGCTTTCCTGAGCGTGTTTCTGGAGGAAAATGCCAGCTGCTGGCGCTGCTCGGGATGGGTGCAGGGGCGGGAAGAAACTCAGTTCCAGGAGAGCGTCAGGGCCCGTGTGAGGCACCCGGTCTCCCCACCTGCAGACTGGGGTGCAGGCGTCCATGTGGGCAATGCCAGGAGTGTGCGCCCTGCAGCCGTCTCTGCTGGACCGGAAACCTAGATCGGCCCAAGGGAAAGTGCAGGAGGGAAGCCACCAGCCTGGCTGCTGTCCCAGCCGTGACCCTGACTCAAATCCCGGCACCGAATGCCCGGAGTTCGGCCGGGGCTCACTCGGGGCTAGAAATAGACCCCAAGCACTTGGAATGTGACTGTAGATCCTCTCTCCCCCCCAAACCCCAAACCAAAAGAGAAACCCACATCCTCAGGGTGGGCCCTTGGGCAGCGCCGGGACCCGAGGCCTGTTTCCCGTCAGCAGACGTGGTGGGAGTATGTCCCTCCCCAGCGGGAGCCCTCAGCGCCAGGCAAGGGACCATCCGGAAGGCCAGAGCTTTGCAGGTGCCCCCCTCATTCTTGCTTCTCAAACCTGGGGCTGGAGCAGCAGGAGAGCAGGGAGGGCGCTTGCTTGGCACGGCAGCTGCCAGCTTCTGTCCCTGGCACTCCATGTGCTCCGCCGACCACCAGGAGTAATTCCTGGGTGCAGAGACAGGAGGAAGCCCTGACACCCCCAGGTGTCCCTGCCCAGAGCCCCCACCCCATGACAAGAGTCGGGCCCTGACCCGAAACCTGCTGAGCGTCAGCGCTGCTGCTGTGCTCATGCGTCCCCACGCCCATTTCTCAGGTGGGGGATGTGGAGGCTCTGAGCCAGGCCCACGCGAGCCGGGAAGGTGGGTCCAGCCGGGCCTCTGGGCTGCTGCGGACGCTGTAAAATGGGGCTTTTCAGAGCCGGCCCAGGCTGCAAATAGTTCCCCCAGCACTACCGGGCGTCGTCCCCAACAGGCAGGAAAAATGCCCCCGAACAACATAGAGAGAGCTAGCGGGAGCGTTGGGGAGTTGCTGCCAGGACGCACTGACCCAGCTGGGACAGAGCCGAGACGGAGCGTTGGGGGCTGGGTTGGGGTCTCCCCACCTCACAGCTGGTTCCACCCTTGCTGTTGCTCCCTGGACGTCACCGTGGTTTCTCTGCCACCTTCTGAGGCGAGCACAGTCCCACCCCTCTTCAGACACCAGGACCCGGAGCTGGGCTCAGGTCCAGGGGTACCTCCCTCCCTAGCTACCTCCTGGATGGACGCATACCGTCTGCACAACCTTAGGAGAGGCGCTCCACCCCAGGGCCACCCAGGGCGTCCACACTCGGTGCTACCCCTGCTTGCCACACTCTCCTCGCCCTCCCCTGCATTCCTAGACTTCAGTTCCTTCCTTCCTCCCTCCTTCCTTCCTCCCTCATTTCCTTCCTTCCTCCCTTCCTTCCTTCCTCCCTCCTTCCTCCCTCCCTTATTTCCTTCCTTCCTCCCTTCCTTCCTACCTTATTTCCTACCTTCCTTTTCCTTCCTTCTTCCTTCCTTCCACTCTCCCTCCCTCCTTCCCTTCTCTCCTTCCTCCCTCCCTCCACACTCCCCTCTACCCTCCCACTGTTCTTTGGCTAAGGCTCCATGTGTTCACATCTGCCACCAGGGAGCAAAGCCTCTCCCAAGATCCTTTACGCCCTTTGGCCTTTGATCAAAGGAAAAGGACTCTGCGCTCTCCCCCTCCTCCTGCTCTACGGTGACACGTGCTGTGGTCCCCGCAGGCGGCGTGGCGAGCCTCCGCTGGACCTGGGCAAGTTCCCGTGGCTGGGCCACACCGGGAGTTCGTGAAGGACGCGGCCGGCTTCCCTCAGCGAGATGAGGGAGAAGCACGGGGACATCTTCACTGTGAGCATCTCGGCTGCCCCGTGGGAGGGACGGGCTGCAGCTGGGCCGTGTGGATGGGTCAGAGACAGAGACCGGGGGCGGGGCAAAGCTTCCCAGTGTTGAGCTGTGGACTCATCCACTGTCCACTCCAGTACTTGGTGTGCGCCTGACTGAGCCCACCACAGCTGTGCTCCTCACCCAGAGAGCACGGGTCCACTCACCGCGCTGCGCTCAACGCTCACCGCCCATCGCAGAAACACACGTCTACCATCGTTCAACACCGACTCCTCGGCCACCGTCCCTCTGTCCACCCATTTCTCAGCATCCCGGCACTCACATGTCTAATGTCCATCAGCTTAGTCTGTAGTTTCAGCTTCTACCAACTTCCGTCCTGCCGTGTGTCTTCCGTTCCTTCCCACGATTCCCCTGACATTATCCTCCAGTTCTTTTTTTTTTTTTCGCAGCTCAGGGTTACTCCTGGCTCTGCACTCAGGAATTACCCCTGGCGCCCGGGACCTATGGGGCCGCCGGCGAACCCGGCGGCGCCGCGTGCAACGCCCTACCCGCTGGCTATCGCTCCGGCCCCTCCTCCAGTTCTTTTTGCTTTTGCATTTTTTTTATTGGTTTGTTTGGGGGCCACACCAGGCAACGTTCAGGGCTTACTTGTGGCTCTGTGCTCAGGAATTAACTCCTGGCAGGCTCAGGGCACCATATGGGGTGTCAGGAATCAAACCTGGGTCGGCCATGTGGAAGGCAAATGCCCTACCTGCTGTGTTGTTTCTGGCCCCTACTTACTGATTCTATACTTAATATTTTATTTATTTGTAACATGTTTATTGCAGGTGACACCCGGTCGTGCTCACAGGCCACTTCCTTTAGGCTTGGGTCACTCTGGTATTGATCAGGGTAGAACCTGGCCCTCCTGCATGTGAAGTACGTGCTCTGGGCCGGTGCTCTCTGCCGTGTTATGCTCCTGACCCTTTAACCGAGCATGGCCTGTCCATCCCTTTAACCGAGCATGGCCTGTCCATCCATCTTTTGGGGACATTTCCAGTTTCCAGTCATGTGACACTGTTCCTTCAGTTGCTTTGTTCATTTTCCTGTTATCCATATCCCAAACTTCCTCCACACCTTCACTTCCAGCTGGCCAGCAGCTGCCTGTCTCCTCTCCTGCCGGCATCTGTCCATCCGTCCTTCCAGCTTCTCACCCGTCTGTCCAAGTCCATCCATCCCTCCATCTTTCCCTCTACCCGTGTTCCTCCACTCATATACTTGTCCACTCACCCACCCATCCACTCAGCATCCATCCATCCATTCATCCATCCACCTATCCGCCCATTCATCTGTCCATCACCCATCCATCATCCATCTGTCCATCTGTCTATCCATCCATTCATCTGTCCATCTGTCCATACATCCATCCACCTGTCTGCTCATCCATCCATCTATCCATCCGTCCATCCGTCCGTCCATCCATCCATCCTACTGTCCCTCCCTTATTCCTTTCCTCCACCTCCAAGACACACAACATTACTGTTTCCCTGTGTGAGTTGACTCCCTGCCACTGTAGCTATAAGAACCAGAGAGTGGGGATCTAGAGCAGCCCTGACCAAGGTTCTAGAGCAGCCCCTGACCAAATGTTCTAGAGCAGCCCTGACCAAGGTTCTAGAGCAGCCCCTGACCAAATGTTCTAGAGCAGACCCTGACCAAGGTTCTAGATCCGCCCCTGACCAAGGTCTAGATCCGCCCCTGACCAAGGTTCTAGAGCAGCCCTGACCAAGGTTCTAGAGCAGACCCTGACCAAGGTTCTAGATCCGCCCTGACCAAGGTTCTAGAGCAGCCCCTGACCGACATTCTAGAGCTGCCCTGGTTCTAGAGCTGCCCTGGCTTCCGTCCTCTCGGAGTCTCTTTCCCAGCTGGACAGGGGTAAAGCATGTCTCTGCCTCCCAGGAGGCCCTGAGGCTCCACGAGAGCCGTGGGGTGGGGCGAGCCCAGAGCCCTCACGTGGTTCCTGCTACCTCAGGTGCTGGTGGGAGGCAGGTACGTCAACGTGCTCCTGGACCCACACTCATATGATGCGGTGGTGTGGGCGCCTAAGGCCGAGCTGGACTTCCACATCTGCGCGCTCTTCCTCATGGACCGCATATTCAACGTGCGGCTCCCGCGCTACGTCCCGGGCGAGAGAGAAGGCCAAGCTGAAGCCGTGAGTGCGGGCAGGAGCTGGGCGGTGGGCGGGGCCACACTGGTCTCCACGCAGTTCCGCTTAGAGAAGCGGGTGCCAGCACCCCAGAGCACCCGGGAGGCGGGTGGGAGCAAGGCCCTGACTTCTCAGGAGGCGCCGGTGGCCAGCCAGACCCTGCACCAAGCCGCCCCTCCCTCGTCCACCTCCTCGGGAGCCCCTTTCCCTCTGTAAATTGGAGGGAGTGAGTGGGGGCTCGTCGCTTTGCACCCCTGCGCTGTGCCATGCTTGGAGCCAGACTCACGGGTCTGTTTCACACCTCAGAGCAGGTGGCGGGACCCCACCCGGCCACCATCATCAGAACCGGGGGCAGCTAGGATCTGGGCTGTGGCCATTGACCACAGGCCGCTCACCTGGCCATTGACCTGGCAAAGCACCAGCCTCCTGTGAGGTGGGGCTGGGGGGTTGTTGCTCGCGACCTGTGTCCACTCCTGTCCCCTGAGTTGACCTGCCCTGCATGTCTATTGCTACAGCCTCGGGAGGACACAAATATCTTTAATTTACAGTGGAGGAAACTCACGCTCAGGGGCAGGAAGTGAGTCCCCGTTTTCAGTGGTCTCTGACTGGTCTGGACCCCACAGCCTGCCCTCTTTCAGAGCCCAAGGAAGTAAGGCCAGTGTCTGCCCCAGGGAGTCCCCACAGCCCGATAGTGACCACCGTGGCACCCTCTCTGGAGTCAGGAATGCTCTAGAAAGCTGGATTTGGCAGGCCAGCTAAAGCTGAGGCCAGGGGCCAGCCCCCTTCCTCCAGGGCCTGCCCCAAGTGAGTCGGGAGTTTGCATGACCTCGCCAAGCCTTGAGGCCAGGTGGTAGCTTAGAGTACAGCCGGGCAGCGGTGGGTCGCGCCCTGCTGAGGGAGCCCTTGACACGTTCTCCTGCCTGATTCATCGAACATCCCAAAGCTTTTATTGTGCAGGAGTTCCGCCTCTGGCGACTTTCTTCTCCAGAATCACCCAAGAGCCCCTGAAGGCTCTCGTGGTCTAAGGGTATCCTTTAGAGAGCCCCGGAGGGATGCAGTACCAGAGCCCTTCCACAAGGTGTCACTGTCGAACACTGGTGCTACAAGGCCATTGGCAGGGCTTCTGGGCTAGCTCCCCTATAGGGGGCTCTAACCTCAGGGTTCTGCCTTCCGTGGGCTCTGATCATCCTCCTCCAGCACCGTCACTGCTTCCTGTCCGGAGGCTCAGCTTCCACCATGCAGCTTCCACCACACACACTTCAGAAAAAAGTCTCTGGGCAACCAGACACAGGGAAAAGGGATTCCCACCAGGGACCCCGCAGACACCTCCAGGTTCCTTGTGTCTCTTAGCCGACTTAGGCCACAGCACTTATGGGCTCCCTGACTTTAGACTTCATGGAGGCAGGGACGCACGTCTTGCAGAGATCCGTGGCCTGCAGGGGACAGCCGTCGTGGAACTGGTCAGCGCAGGCTTGGGGGCCCCTGCGGGTTCACCGCCTCACTTTCGCTCTGTTCCCAAGTTTCCGCCTTTTTGAATGGTCCATCAGAGCTGGTATCCCTTGAGCCAGAAGACTATTTGGAGCGGGGACACCACAGCGGTGCTCAGGGCTTAGTCCGATTCTGCGCTCAGGGATCACTCCTGGCAGTGCTCGGAGGTTCCTATACGGGGTGCCAGGGAGTGGACCTAGGTTGGCGCGTGCATGGCTGGCACCTTCCCCACTGCCCCTGTCACCGGCCCGAGAGCCGGATCTTTACCCTGTGACCGGGGTGGGTGTTGGCAGAGCGGGAGAAGAGCCCTCGTGGTTAGGCCGGACCATTCCCTGGGGCTGGGGCTGGGATTGCCTGTGGGTGCGGCCCCAACATCTGTTTACTGCCCAGGACGCTGCTCCACAAAGACCTGCAGGCGCTCACGGAGGCCATGGACACCAACCTCCGCCACGGTCCTGCTGGGCGGCGTGGCGAGGCGGGCAGCGGCTGGCACGAGACGGGCCTTTTCGAGTTCTGCTACAGCTTCCTGCTCAGGTGAGCGCCAGGGGTGGGCCCAGCTCTCCTGGAGTCAGGAGATGGGGGAGGGGGTGGGAAAGTCGTTTGGGGCACTCCCAGCAAAGTCTGCAAGAGGCCCTTTTGCCTGGGGATCCTCGGTGTCCCCTGGGCTCTGCCTAGAACTGTAAAGGACAGGGAAAATATCTGCCCCTCAGGGCCGGAGCAATAGCACAGCGGGTAGGGCGTTTGCCTTGCATGAAGCTGACCGGGTTCAATCCCGGCATCCTGTATGGTCCCCGAGCACTGCCAGGAGAAATTCCTGAGCAAAGAGCCAGGACCAGGTGTGACCCAAAAGAAAAAATATATAGGGGCTAGAGTGATAGCCCAGCCGGTAGGGTGTTTGCCTTGCCGCGGCCGGTCTGTGCCGGCCGGGTTCGATCCCCGGCATCCCATATGGTCCCCCGAGCACCGCCAGGAGTAATTCCTGAGTGCAGAGCCAGGAGAAACCCCTGAGCATCGCCGGGTGTGACCAAAAAGCAAATATATATCCGGGCCTCCAGGTCGTCCGGAGGGGAACCAAAGCCGGCGCCATCCGCGCTCTGCTCAGCCGTGCTGCCGGGCCGTCAGGGCGGTCTGGCTGTCCCCTGTGCCCTGAAGTGGCCAGCACGCCCCAATAGTAGGGACATTTGAGCCTCTCCAAACACCAGAGCGAGTTTCAGATCAAGGGCAGGTCCCCACCAGCTCCCGGGTGGACCACCGGGTTTGTGCAGGGCCTGGGCTGTGCCAACCAAGAGTGACCTGTGTTGTGTCCGAGTGCCCGCAGCAGGTTCTGGGCTGGGGTTTGCCACGCGCACCTGGTGAATGAGGAAACTCTTGTCTGCCCATTCCCGGGAATCCTGCCCGACACCCCCTGCCCTCACACTGCGCCCAGGACTCCTGGGGTCCACTGGCCTGGTTGGCCGTGTCATGGAGTGTGAGGTGTTGGGGACGGGCTCCAGAGACCAGCAGCGAGAAGCCCCCCAGGCTCATACAGGGCCCGTTCCTGTCTCCTGCCGCGGAGTCCCTGGTGACATGGGACAGAGGTGGCCGCTGGTGGCCCCTGGGTTTGTTCAGGCCCCGGAGTTGGCAGGTACAGTACAGCGGCCACCTGGGTGGGGTCCCGAGCCCTGCCTGTCTGCCCGGCAGCCAGGGACTCGGCCTGACTGCCCGCAGATACACAGGGAACGGGCCGGCTGGTGGCACTGGGAGGGGGTGGCCTAGACCTTGAGGTGCCACCGCTGAAACCGTCCAGCCGGCCCCTGTGGGTCCCAGCCGTGCCGGGCTCCCGCGTGGTCAGCCTGGCCCTGCTGCCCACTCCTGCTCTGAACCTCCTCCGTGCCCCGGAGTGTGTATCCTCTGTTCCTTCGCCCCAGAACACTGTTCCCTGCGTGTCTCCGCGGCATCTGCCCTGGTGGGACCTCACTGAAGCCTCATCTCGGGTCACCTCCTCAGAGACACTAACCGCCCCTGAGTGGTGTCGGGGTCCCTCTCGTCACCCAGCGGCCCCTGCCCCATTTTCCCGTTATGGCTTCCCGTTAGCGCCACCTGGAGGCCCCACGTGCACGCGCTCGGCTGCTCACCTCCACCGGCCCAGGTTATCCTGACCCCACCCCAGCCCCCCCCCCCAGGGGGTGACCGGGGCTTGGTTGTTTTTCTTCGTTTTGCCTATTTTTTGTTGGAGATACAGGAAAACAAGCAGGCGGGATGACGTTAGTAACAGGGGCCAGAGACCAATGAGGACCCTGGCCCCTCCTGGGGACCCCACACTCGGCCCCAGCCCAGGGCCCCAAGCCCCCGGGGCCTCGGTTCTCGCCTTTGTCAATATAAGATGAGGCGGAAATTTTCAGATTTTGAGTGAATTTCCCCCAAAGTTTAAATATAGGTTCAGTTTGTTTTAGGAAAACTCCACCGCCAAACCAAACATGTTTGTGGACCGAGCCTGGTCTGTGGGCGGCGCCTTTACCGGAAGGGAGCGGAGAGAGCCCCAGGAGCGGGGCCATCGGCCTTGGTTTGGGGAGGGGGTCCCTGAGCTGGGGAAGCGGTAAGGCCTGGGGAGCACCCTGCACCCAGGCTGTGAGCCCTCCTGACCTCGGGGCGGAGGCCAGCTCAGGGCGCAGGCCTGGGCGGGGATGTGGACGCCCCTTATCTCTCCTGAGAGCCCTCCCGCAGAATCCAGCCTTCCAGCCTTGTGGGGGGGGAGCGGCCATAGCTGCAGACCCCTCCTCCACCCCACCGCCTCTCATCCAGCGTCCAGCCCTCCTGGGGACCCCCACCCGGTCACCCACTTCCAAGGAGCTGGGGTGGGCGCGCAGGGGTGAAGGCTCAGGGCATCTGAGGCCGCTGTCTTTGGGGGTCCCCCAACACATGGAAAGTGAACCCTAGACCTGGGCCGGTGGTGCTGGGCCTGAGCCCAGAGAGGCTGGGGGAACGCGGGGGAAACACTTCCGCCGGAAGCTTCTCCATAGCACAAATGATGCACGCACGATGCACGCTCAGGGGCATGTTTACTGGCACTGACCCCAGGCCCCACCCACCTGTCACGCCCACACGCTGAAGACCACGCCCACCACTGTCATTCAAAGCCACGCCCCCACCTGGCCCTTCTCGAAGGAGCCCTGACCACTCCCTCTGCTCTGTCCTCTTCCCTGCCCGCCCTGCAGGTCTCAGCTCTGACTCCACCTCCTCTAGGAAGTCCTCCCTGATCCCCTCTCCCTGGGCAGAACTCTCCTGACAGGTGCCCCAGCCCATCACAGTACTCCTTGCCCTCACCACACCTTCCCTGGCGCAGAGGTTTGGCCTTTGGTCCCTCCTTCTGGGGTCCCCACCCCAGTTCTGTCACCTCCAGATTTCAGCCTCCCCCTGAGCACCCCGCTCCTGCACTCCAGCTTCCTGCTGGTCCTGCCTCTGGGCACTAGCGGGTCTGGCCTCCTGCCCTCCTTTTCCTTGCTTGTCATCATCTGCCCCATGCATGGGTCTCCCCAGCGTCAGCCACTCCCGCTGGCTCCCAGGCCGGGCAGAGAGCCGGGAAGCAGGTGCCGGCCAGCCTGAGAGTGAGCTAAAGCTGGAGGCGAAGCGTGGCCCCAGAGCACACCTGACCGCCCTCTGCTGTCCCCAGAGCTGGCTACCTGACGCTCTACGGAGTCCACGAGGTGCCGCGCACGCCCCAGAGCCAGGCCAAGGACCGGGGCCCATTCAGCCGACGTCTTCCGCACCTTCCGGGAGCTGGACAAGCAGCTTCCCAGAATGGCCCGTGGTGCCCTGCTGCTCGGTAAGACCTGGGCCTGCGGGGCCCAGCGCAGCGGGAGGGCAGTGGAGTGAAGCGTCATGGACGGGACGCAGGGCATGGGCGCTGGGAGGTAGTGAGGTCCCCGTCATTGGCGGTCACCAAGCCGTGGGGAGGCCCGGCCCAGAGCACATGGGACTCCTGCTGGGAATTTTTCTGGAGTGTGTGTGTGTGTGTGTGTGTGTGTGTGTGTGTGAGTGTGTGTGTGTGCGCAAGACACACACAGCAGACAGTGTGGGGGCTTCCTAGAGTCTGGCTTGCAGAGAGCACAGTTGCATGAGCACTCTCTATTTGCCCTGTAACCCGTGACTCACCGTCTGGTTTAGTGCTGGCAGCCAGCAGCTCCTTTGCCTTATATATTTAAAAATGCAAAACGTGGGGCCAGAGAGATAGCACACAGGTAGGGCGCTTGCCTTGCGTGCGGCCAACCTGGGTTTGATCCTTGGTATCCAATATGGTCCCCTGAGCACCTCCAGGAGTAACTCCTGAGTGCAGAACCAGGAGTAACCCCCTGAGCATTGCTGGGTGGAACCCCCCAAAAAAAAAAAGCAACGATATGCAAAATGTTTCTCCATCAGACTGTTTACATTAAGGAAACAAGTTCTGGTGGAGCAGCCTCCGGGAGAAGCAGTAAGACTCACACCCAGTGTTACTGTGCGTGTAACTGTTCTTTCACGACACTTTGTGAGTGACTCTAGTTTGAAAATAGATACAGATACACAGATCTAGAGTTTCTGTGTTTCCGTACCAAAATAGCTGCTATTTACTGTAATTTATTATTTTGGGGGCACTCAGATGTGCTCAGGAATTCCTCCTGGCTCTGTGCTCAGGGATCACTTCCGGCAGGGCTCAGGGTTCCAGTCATAGGTGGTGCCAGGGATTGAAAGGGTGGAACCCAAGTAAGGCAAAAGCCCTCCCTGCTGTCCTATAGTTCTGGTTTCGTAATTTAACTTTAAAAGTCAGGGCAGTTAATCTGTTCAATCTCCTCTGTCAATATAGCTGTATGCTAGAGATGTTAGACCATGCAATTAGAGAGAAGAAATCAATTACTGATGTAAGAATGGGTAAGGAGGAAAGAAATAACCCTGTCTACTCAAGATCTGACACTGCCTGGAAACCCCAGAGACTAAGTAGGATATAAAATTAACACGAAAACTCTAGACACTCCAGCTTTTTGCTGGTCAGTATTTAAGCCACCGTGATTGCAGTAGAATTTGATAATTGTTTCCTTTTGTCAAGTGGCTATTTCAGTATCCTATTGTAGTGGGTATCTCTTCTGCCATCTGCTGATTTTCTTTTTTTTTTTTTTTTGATGGTTTCCTGGAAGTGGGTTGGCAGGTCAAAGGGCAGATACATTACCTTTTTTTTTTGCTTTTGGGCACACCCGGCCACGTCGGGGCAGGTTACCCTGGCTTGCACTCAGGAATTACTCCTGGCAGTGCCGGGGACCTATGGATGCCGGGATCGAACCCGGGCCGGACAGGCCGGCCGCGCAAGGCAAACGCCCTACCCGCTGGGCACGCCCGGCCCTACATTACCATTTTTATTGACCACTTCTCACTCATTTCCAGAACCTGGCGCAATTCCTCTGCTTCCCCAAAGGGAAGGGGCGGCCCTCATTTACCACCAGATGTTATCAGTCTTTTAATTTGTTTGTCAATGTGATGGGCAGAGGGAGATAACTTGTTTAAATTTGCGTTTTCTACAAATCAATGTGCAGCTATCCTTGCCAGTCTCATGGGCACCGGACCGAAGGACCTCTGGCACCCGGCACGTCTCTACCTACAGCCGTGAGACGCTTTTGTGTTGCAGCAGCTTTGCATTTCCGCCTTCTGAGTTGCTGACTCGAGCTCTCTTATTTTTTTTTTTTTTGGGGGGGGTCACACCCGGCAATGCTCAGTGGTTACACCTGGCTCTTTGCTCAGGAATTACTCCTGGCGGTGCTCGGGGACCCTATGGGATGCCGGGGATCGAACCCAGGTTGGCCGGCCGTGCAAAGGCAAACGCCCTCCCGCTGTGCTATCGCTCCGGCCCTCTTAACTTATTTTTTTAAGGCAACACATTATCTTGTTGAATCCTGCCCTCAGTTCTGGAAGCCTGATACTAATATTCCCATTTTGCAGGTGAGGAAATAGAGGCTCCAAGAGGTGAGACAGTGTCATTGGCACACAGATGGCAGGAACCTGGGAGAGACAGCCACGGGGAGATTTGTGTTTCGTTTTTGTTTTGGCTTTAGGCCACCACTGGTGGTGCTTAGGGCTTACTCCTGGCCCTGCACTAGTGGTGCTCACAGGACCGGACGGAATGTCGGGATTGAACCCGGGTTGGTTGCGGGCAAGGCAAGTGCCCCTCCCCGCCACCTGCTGTCCCCCAAATGGAATTTTGGTCAGACTGATGGCAAAATCCTGTGCGTAAAGTACACGGCACATCCCTGCACCAAATGCTTTCCTAGGAAAAGAGTGGATTCGACACGCCTTTTTTTTCCCCCAGTAAGACCCTCTTGGGGTCCCGGGTGTGGGAAGAGTTGCCCTCGACTGGGCAAAAAGGGCTGCATTTCCCCAGTCCGAGCAGCAGGTGGCAATGTGGAGCTGGAGCCCAGGAGCAAAGAAAGCGAATTTGAGCCGTGTTTGCCGGTGATGTCTTGCCTTCAGCAGAACCAACTAGAATATAAATGCACGTGTCTTTGACCCTATACTGGCACTTCTAGGAGTTTATCTTACAGCCATGCTCGCATCTGTCTATTGCTATTCAGACAAAGATGCAGGGCACATTGCTTGCAAAAGCCAACTCTAGAAGTCACCAATGCAGATGGAGCCTCGTCAGACAGGAAACGGAACAGACCCTGCAGGGGCGAGAGCCACCCTCCGACAGACCCTCTGTTCCCAGGAGCCTAGGAGCGGGGCTAGCTTGGGGTTTTACTTTTTTTTTTTTTTTTTTTTTTTGCTTTTTGGGTCACACCCAGCAATGCTCAGAGGTTACTCCTGGCTCTTTGCTCAGGAATTACTCCTGGCAGTGCTCGGGGGACCATATGGGATGCCGGGGATCGAACCGGGTTGGCTGCATGCAAGGCAAACGCCCTACCCACTGTGCTATTGCTCCGGCCCTTACCCTATTTTTTAAGTGAGGTTTTTTTGCCTCTGGGAAGGCTGAGATTTGGAGGAAAGCTGTTTTATACTGGTGTGCCTCTATAATCTCTATTAGGTTTATTTTATATTTTATTTTAGCTTTTTACATGAGTTTCCCCTTTTTAATAACTTTTTTGGGGGACCCTTAGAACACGGAGTCTGACTGGAAAGACAGTACGGGGTTAAGGCACTGCCTTGCGTCTGACTGGCCTTGGTTTGAACCCCCTTGGGCCCGTATATAGACTCCTGAGCACCACCAGGAGTGATCCCTGAGCACAGCCAGGAGTAAGCCCTGAGTACTTCTGGCCCCCCAAATCAGAAACAGACATACAAGCAAACCAGAAACATTGAGTGTGGCGTGCCTCAGACAGTATCTCAGGCGCTGAGCACCGCTCAACAAGTCAGAGTGTGTGACTTTCTTTTGGAGGTGTCTTTCTCGGGGTTATGGAAGGCAGAGGTTTCCTATGTCCTCTGAGGCTGTTCACACGTCATCGATTCATTTCTTTTTAATTTTTTAATTAATTTGTTTTTGGCCACACCCGGCAATACTTGGGGATTAATTCTGGCTCTGCACAAGGGACTATATGGGATGCCAGGGATCGAACTCAGGTTTGCTGCGTGCAGGGCAAACACCCTTCCCCACTGTACTATCACTCCGGCCCCTCCTTATTTCATTTTCTGAGAAATTGCCTGCTTTTTCCCACAGCCACACAGTAGCTCCAGAGTGGCACAGCTTCCTTCATGCTTGTTATCTCCTCCTCTCCTCCTCCTCTTCCTTCTCTTCCTCATCTCCTCCTCCTCCTCCTTCTCCTCCTCTTCACCTCCTCTTGTTTCATTTCATTTCTTTTGGGAGGGTCATAAACACCTGGTAGTGCTCAGAGTCCATTCTGATGGTGCTCAGTGGACCATGTGGTGCTAGGGGTGGAACCCAGGGTTCCCACATGCGGAGCCTCTGTCCCAGCTGTCTGAGCCATTTCCCAGCAACTTTCGCTTAAAATGTCACCTTCATATATGTAAAATACTATCGGGGCCTCCCTAGCAGTGCTTGAGGCTTGTGTGCCAGGGGCCGTCTCTGCCCCCCGAGGGCATCAGGCAGTGTTGGGTCCGAGGACTTGCCAGTTTCCTGGAGCTGACGGCCCTGCCGTTTCCGAGACATGTCTACATTCCAGTCCTCGGCCCGTCGCTGTGAACTGGGTCACTAGGTTGTCACCGAGTTGCAGAAGTTCTTTATGCACTCTGGGTGCGAACCCCTCATCTGCTGTCCGAGGAGTTCCTCCCATTCTGTTCGTGTCTTTTCGCCGCCTGCTGTATAAGGCAGCCATGGCTGACCGTGTCCACCTGGCTGTGTGGCCGCGGACTGTCCCCTCACTTCCTGTCTCTGTGTAGTTCTCTTGCTCCCCTCCTCTCCGAGGCACTGGGTGCCTGGGCTGCCCCCCTGAGTTCTGACCAGATGAGCCTCGGTGGGATAGGGACACCCCGAGATGGAGAAGCTCCCAAGTGGGTGGCCAGGGCCGAAATGTTGGGACAGCAGAAACTGTTTCCCATGAACCCGGGGCTCGCGGTTCTCAGGAGAGGTGCCCCCTGCCGGGCCCGGGGCTGCAGGCTGCCCACAGAATGTGGCACTTGAACAGCCCACTGCCTTGGAGTGCTTGTAGCCCTTGGCGTACAGCTGGGCTTCAAACCAGAGGGGAGGTGTGGCACCCCCCAAATGCTGCTCTGTGGGTCTCTGAGAGCCTCTCGCAGTACTTGGGTGAGTTCTGCTCTTCCAAGTGGTGATTTCGGGAAACTAGGCCCGTGTTGGTGTCTGTCTGTGTTGACAGTGTTTGGGGGTGTAGAGGCCTCGTCCTGCTGTGCTCACACTCAGCCTGCAGCCAGCGGGCTTGGCCCAGAGCAGATGCTTTATCTGTCTCTTCCATGGGGCATGCGCTGGGGTCAGTGACCTGAGACACCTTCAGGTGCTTCTGTGGCCTCCACAGGGCACAGACACGCCTCCTGCTGCCCGAGACTCCGAAACGAGCTGCGAGGTTTCCCTCGATCCGGCTCCCGGGCCACTCCTACTGCGCGTCTCCCCGGGCCGGAAAGGGCTGTTGGGTGGAGCTGAGTCGGCTGCCGGCCCCTCTCGCCTTCCGCAGGGCTCGGTCCTGGCCTTCCCTCGAGGTCTGAGTTGGGGCGGTTGTTGGGGGAGGCAGTCAGTGTGCATCTGTAAGCCACCCTCTGTGCTTCGTCCTTGCAGAGGAGCTGGAGGAAATGAGCAAGATCAAAATTCGCCTGTGGAGGCTGTTTTTCCCCCGGGAGGCTGGCCGGCCGCGTCCACCGCAGCATCTGGCTGGAGACCTACCTGCTGTTCCTGGAGGAGATTGGCGCGTCCGAGAGGATGCAGTCGGGGGCGCTGCTCTTGCAGCTCTGGGCTGCGCAGGTGCGTGCGGGCTGGTGTGTGTGTGTGTGTGTGTGTGTGTGTGTGTGTGTGTGTGTGCGTCGTGTTCGTGCACAGAGAACGTGTAGCAATGTGTGTCTGCAAGTGTGCATGCGTGTCTTTCTGCACGTGAGCCTGTTCATGTGTGTGCGTGATGGTTCATGTGTGCAGATACTGTACGCGAGTGTGTGCACACCACACACTCTCTCTGGGACTCCAGAGTCCACGAGGATTTTGCTGTGAGTCTCTGGGCCCCAGATCTGGTGCCCCTGGAAGGTAGCAGGAATCTGGCTGGCCTTTGCGTGGAGGGGACCGAAAATACTCTTCAGCAGACAGAGAAAGGGCCCCTGGAGGGAAGCGCCAGTTTCCAGAGGCCTGAATTCGGGTCTTCTGTGCTTGTCTGGCCACCCAGACGCGGGGGTGTGCTACACGGCTTGGGAGGAAGCAGAATCTGTCCCCTCTGGAATGGCCTCGGCACCTTCCCGCACTCTGGGCCCTGAGCAACTCCAGGCCCACCACTGCTCTGGGATTAACGAGTGGTGGCCCCACCTGGTCAGCGGCAGGGGGACAGGCCCTTGGCGCCAAGGGGAAGCCCAGGCTGTGTTATTTATCGCCTCCATTGCCACGGTGACTCGAGTGCTGGACAGCAAATGACCTTGCGGATTCCGCAGGCCGTGAGGGGTTGGAGGACATTACAGTGGGTCTGAGTGCTCCCTCGTCTGAGTGCTCCCCTTGCCTGAGTGCTCCCTCGCCTGAGTGCTCCCTCGCCTGAGTGCTCCCTCATCTGAGTGCTCCCTCGCCTGAGTGCTCCCTCATCTGAGTGCTCCCTCGTCTGAGTGCTCCCTCATCTGAGTGCTCCCTCATCTGAAGTGCTCCCCATCTGCTCCCCAAGGCTGGGGGCGGGTCCCACCTCTGAGCACCAGGTCTGTGCTTGGCACCGGTCTGGGAATCTCATCCTGTCTCAGTGGGCCCAGGGAGGGCACAGAAGGGGGCTGCTGAGACCCAGAGTGGGGAGTGACCCCACCTGGAGCAGAGCTAAAGAGATGGTACAGCGGGAGGGGGTTTGCCTTGCACGTGACCAACCTGGGTTTCCATTCTTGGCACTACCAGGAGTGATTCCTGCGCACAGGGCCAGGAGGAAGCCCTGAACACTGTCAAGCGTGACCCGAAAACCAGAAAATAAAAGTCAGGAGCTGGGTTTCAAACCAGCTTTTTTGGGGCCCAAGTCAGGCCCTTAGCTGGGCTACCCTGGGGTAGGATGGATCTGTGCTGGCCATGTTGGGGGTGAGGGGCTTAGTCTTACATTTTGGGTGGGGGTTAAGGGGTATGGCCACCACGCCTGCCTGACAGCGGGTGAGCAAGGCTCTGGGGCTTGCTCTGTGCCGAATCCCAGCAGCCCAAGGAAAAGCCATTTCATCAGCGGAGGCTGTGGTTGTCTTGGCGCCTTTGCCCAGATGTTTCTCTTTGTGGTTGAGACCATGACTTAAACCCAGCTTTTAATTTTATAAAATACTGTATGACGCATGTCCTCTCATTGGCCATGGCTGCAAAGAATCGATGGCTTTCTTTTCCCTTTAAAAGCAAAAGCCTCCGTCTAAAACATCCAAACTCTTCCCAGCGCCAGGTGCAGTGGAAAGGCAGCTCCTGCCCCTGCCTGGTCCTCCTGGCTCCTGCCCAGGGCAGCCTGGCAGCTCCTCAGAAGAGGGTCGTGTCCTTGGTCTCTGCACACACAGGGCCGCCCCTAAGCCCCATTCGGCCTTTGAGGCTGGCTCGCTCCAGCGCCTCCGGCATCCCCAAGCCCAGCAGACCCCTTTGGCCGGCTCTGTTACAGCCGTCCTACAAATGGCCGGAATCGTCACTGATTCCTGAATCACAGGACCAAGGCTGCGTCCAGGCTCTCACTGATACATCAGCACTTTGATAAGTATCTCTGCAAATGTCCTTTTCCCTGCACGGACTCTGCGCTCTAATAATAGAAGGACTGGATAAACAGGCCGCTAATGACTCCAATATTCCATATTTTTGGAGGGGTAGGTTCGTTGGTATTTCACTTAGAGTTCTTTCCGGGGTGCCCAGACACTTTTAAGCCCCTGCTGAGCACCTGAGTGTGAAAATGTTCTGCCATGGTTGAAGTCTAAGAGCAAAGGCTCCCAGTCGCTTCCCTCCTGACCTACCTTTGGCTGGGGAGGGGGGGGGGGCTTAAACTTCTCTTTTTTTTTTTTTTGCTTTTTGGGTCACACCCGGCAATGCTCAGGGGGTTACTCCTGGCTCTGCACTCAGGAATTTCTCCTGGCGGTGCTCGGGGACCATATGGGATGCCAGGGATCGAACCCAGGCCAGCATGGGCCGGCTGCGTGCAAGGCAAACACCCTACCCGCTGGGCTATCGCTCCGGCCCCTAAACTTCTCTTTTTGGTGGTGCTGGGATGGAAACCAGGTTCTGATAAATGAAGACGGTGGTTTCCCACTGAGCTACCCTCCCCAGCCCTTCTGCGGTGTTTCAAATCCTCTCTGTTCAAGAAACATGTTTGTTTTGGGGCCACACTCAGCAGTGCTCAGGGCTTACTCCCGGCTTGCACTCAGGGGCTCGGGGGTTATGTGGACCCTTGGCGGATCACACCTGGGCCGGCTGTGCAATAGGCAGTGCCCTGCTGGCTGTCCTGCTGCCCTGACTCGAAGTTTTCACAGTGATTCACTCTTGCTGCTTGGCTTCATACCTGCAAAAAGGAGAATGTTTGGAGGCTGAATATTTGGGGGCATGTCTTCAGGTCTCCTGTCAGCTCATA
The DNA here is from genome assembly GCA_021461705.1 of Cryptotis parvus. NCBI lineage: Eukaryota > Metazoa > Chordata > Mammalia > Eulipotyphla > Soricidae > Cryptotis > Cryptotis parvus. The sequence goes on from JAJIBD010008956.1 coordinate 43,019, forward strand.
CTGTGTGATGTCCACAGACACCCAGGGGGCACACAGGTGGACTTCTGCTGCCCCACCCCCAGCCCCACTGGACTGTCCCCTTTGCCTTCCCGGGGTAGCTGTTGAGAAGACGCTGATCTTAACGAGCACCTGTTCCATCACTGACGTGTCACTGATCAGCTCGGGGTTGCCTTTGGGATCACAGGTCACTGACTTTGCTGGACGCCAGGGATACTGGGCGGACCTGGAAACGGGCCCCTAGGCTTTTGCCAAGGTCAGCAGTTTCTGGTTGTTCTTGAGTTGAGATATAGACACAAGTCATGTTAGATGTCTGAGTGTGGGGGACCCTCTAGACACTAGTCACGTTAGGCGTCTGAGTGTGGGACCCTGTGTCTGGGTTTGCTTCCTGGTCTGAGCTGGTGGGGGGAGTGTTGTGGTATAGACGACTGACTCCACACCCGGGCCTGGGTATAGACAGCCGGCCCCTATCTGAATCTGGGTGGGTGGTGTAGACAGCTGACTCACACCCGGGCCTGCATGGGTAGTATAGACAGCTGGCCCATATCTGAGTCTGGGTGGGTGGTGTAGACAGCTGGCTCACAACCAGGCCTGGGTAGGTGGTATAGACAACTCACTCATATCTGAGCCTGGGTGGGTGGTGTAGACAGCTGGCTCACACCTGGGCCTGGGCGGGTGGTATAGACAACTTGCTCATATCTGAGTCTGGGTGGGTGGTATAGACAGCCAGCCCATATCTGAGTCTGGGTGGGTGGTGTAGACAGCTGGCTCACAACCGGGCTTGGGTAGGTGGTATAGACAGCTGGCCCATATCTGAGTCTGGGTGGGTGGTATAGACAACTCGCTCATAACTGAGTCGGGTGGGTGGTGTAGACAGCTGGCCCCCACCCGGCCCAGGACGGTAGTGTAGGCAGGTCTCCCCGCTGACCCCACCTGCTCCCCCTGCAGGGGAACATGGGGCCTGCCGCCTTCTGGCTGCTGCTCTTCCTGCTCCGGACCCCTGAGGCGCTGACGGCGGTCCGCGAAGAGCTGAGAGCGCTGTGGGTCTCTCGGGACAGCCGCTTGAGAAGCCCCCTTTCCGCAGAAGCTCTTAGACTGCCTCGCCCGTGCTCGGTGAGTCTGGGTCGCTGGGCCCTAGGATTTCCCCAGCCACGGGCTCCCCATCCTCAGGACCCAGCCATGTCTTTAGAGCTGACACCCCACCCCCACCCCCAGAGCTCTCTTGACCCAACATCCGTGTGCTCAGACTCAACTGCTGCTTACAGGGAGACAGAAAATCGCACTGAAACTGGCCGAAGCCCCACAGTGACTTGACTGGGGAAGATAGCAAAACGGCCAGTGGCAGCTGGCTTCAGGCGCAGGTGGATCCAGGAGCTTCCATCCTGCCACAGGACTCGCCCCTCTGTCTCTCCACCCCTTTTCCTCTGGCCTGGCAAGAAGCTTCCTCCCTGAGGACCCCGGGAGGGTGCGCTTCCATGCTGTCCTCCTTCCCCGTCCACCCCATGTCTGTGCTGTCTTGGGGTCACATGCCCAGTGAGGGCCAGAGTGTTAGTGCACTGACTGCTCAGATCAGGCGGAAAATCAACAGCCTGGCTCCTGGGAGTGGGCAGGGCTTGGGCTGTGTCCCGAGGGAAACCCGACACTGCAGCTCCTCCCTGTCACCTGGTCCCTCCCTGTCTCCCCCTCCCTGTCACCTGGTCCCTCCCTGTCTCCCCCTCCCTGTCACCTGGTCCCTCCCTGTCTCCCCCTCCCTGTCACCTGGTCCCTCCCTGTCTCCCCCTCCCTGTCACCAGGTCCCTCCCTCTCTCCCCCTCCCTGTCACCTGGTCCCTCCCTCTCTCCCCCTCCCTGTCACCTGGTCCCTCCCTCTCTCCCCCTCCCTGTCACCTGGTCCCTCCCTGTCTCCCCCCTCCCTGTCACCTGGTCCCTCCCTCTCTCCCCCTCCCTGTCACCTGGTCCCTCCCTGTCTCCCCCTCCCTGTCACCTGGTCCCCTCCCTCTCCCCCCCCCTGTCACCTGGTCCCTCCCTGTCTCCCCTCCCTGTCACCTGGTCCCTCCCTGTCTGCCCCCTCCCTGTCACCTGGTCCCTCCCTGTCTCCCCCTCCTGTCACTAGGTCCCTCCCTGTCTCCCCCTCCCTGTCACCTGGTCCCTCCCTCTCTCCCCCTCCCTGTCACCTGGTCCCCCTCCCTCTCTCCCCCTCCCTGTCCACCTGGTCCCTCCCTGTCTCCCCCTCCCTGTCACCTGGTCCCTCCCTGTTCTCCCCCTCCCTGTCACCTGGTCCCTCCCTGTCTCCCCCTCCCTGTCACCAGGTCCCTCCCTCTCTCCCCCTCCCTGTCACCTGGTCCCTCCCTCTCTCCCCTCCTGTCACCTGGTCCCTCCCTCTCTCCCCCTCCCTGTCACCTGGTCCCTCCCTCTCTCCCCCTCCTGTCACCTGGTCCCTCCCTCTCTCCCCCCCCTGTCACCTGGTCCCTGCCTGTCTCCCCTCCCTGTCACCTGGTCCCTGCCTGTCTCCCCCTCCCTGTCACCTGGTCCCTCCCTCTCCCCCCCCTGTCACCTGGTCCCCTCCCTGTCTCCCCTCCCTGTCACCTGGTCCCTCCCTCTCTCCCCCTCCCTGTCACCTGGTCCCTCCCTGTCTCCCCCTCCCTGTCACCTGGTCCCTCCCTGTCTCCCCCTCCCTGTCACCTGGTCCCTCCCTCTCTCCCCCTCCCTGTCACCTGGTCCCTCCCTGTCTCCCCCCTCCCTGTCACCTGGTCCCTCCCCTCTCCCCCTCCCTGTCACCTGGTCCCTCCCTCTCTCCCCCTCCCTGTCACCTGGTCCCTCCCTGTCTCCCCCTCCCTGTCACCTGGTCCCTCCCTCTCTCCCCCCTGTCACCTGGTCCCTCCCTGTCTCCCCCCCCCCTCCCTGTCACCTGGTCCCCTCCCTGTCTCCCCCCTCCCTGTCACCTGGTCCCTCCCTATCTGCCCCCTCCCTGTCACCTGGTCCCTCCCCTGTCTCCCCTCCCTGTCACCTGGTCCCTCCCTGTCTCCCCCTCCCTGTCACCTGGTCCCTCCCTGTCTGCCCCTCCCTGTCACCTGGTCCCTCCCTGTCTCCCCCTCCCTGTCACCTGGTCCCTCCCTGTCTCCCCCTCCCTGTCACCTGGTCCCTCCCTCTCTCCCCCTGTCACCTGGTCCCTCCCTGTCTGCCCCCTCCCTGTCACCTGGTCCCTCCCTCTCTCCCCTCCCTGTCACCTGGTCCCCCCCCCCTGTCTCCCCCTCCCTGTCACCTGGTCCCTCCCTGTCTGCCCCCTCCCTGTCACCTGGTCCCTCCCTGTCTGCCCCCTCCCTGTCACCTGGTCCCTCCCTGTCTCCGGGGCAGCCCCAGGTCCCCTTGGCCAGGGCCACCCACCGCCTGACCTTGCCTCTTGCTCTGGTGCTGTTCCGAGGGGGGGGGGAGCCCCTAACCCTCCTTGTCCGTCTGCAGACAGCGCCTTAAATGAGAGCCTCCCGGCTCACGGCCGCGCCCCTTCATTACCCGGGAGGTGTTGGCAAACGTGGTCCTGCCCCCTGGCGGATGGGCGCAAGTTCTCCTGCGGCGTGGGGATCGGCTCCTCCTGTTCCCTTCCTGAGTCCCCAGAGGGACCCTGAAATCTACCCGACCCAGAGGTGAGTGGCAGCCCGGGCGGGCCAGGGAGGGGCGGGGAGCAGAGACCAGAGACCGGGCGCCTGTGAGTGGCACCCTGACTGCTCTGTGTGGCCGGCACTCTCTGGAGCGCACCCTCTTTCCCTCACCCAGCAAGGCTCCGTGAGGTCCCTGCACGAAAGTCCTGATCACTGCCCGAGATCTCGGGGTCTCGGTACTTTCTCTGGCCCAGGGAGATCGTCAGGGAGAAGGCACTTAGTTGCCTTGCACATGTCTGAGGCTGGTTCAGTCCCTGGCACCACTGGGAGTGGCCCCTGAGCACAGAGCCATGAGTAAGTCCTGAGTTCTGCTGGGTGTGGCCACTCAGACACTAACACTTTCGCTCCCTCTCCTAGACTTACTATGGGGCAGAATTACAAGTTCTAACAGATTTGGGTACTTGTGCGCCAAACCATTTACTGTATTTCCATTCATGTAACTATCCTCCATCGGACGAGATCGGGCGCATTCAGGGTGGTATGGCCGTAGACACTATCCTCCATCTATCCTTTATTATCCACCCTTCCATCCATCTACCCACTCTCCCATCCATCCGTTCATCTGTCCATCCATCCATCCATCCATCCATCCATCCATGCACTGCCCCACCCACCCACCCACCCATCCATCCATCCATCCATCTCTCCACCCACCCACTCATCCACCCATCTGTCCATCCATCCATCCATCTGTCCATCCATCCATCCATCCATCATCCATCCATCCATCCATCCATGCACTCCCCACCCATCCATCCATCCACCCACTCACCCATCCTCCACCCAATCCATCCATCCGTCCATCCATCCACGCACTCACCCACCCACCCACCCATCCATCCATCCATCCATCCGTCCATCCATCCATGCACTCACCTACCCACCCACCCATCCATCCATCCATCCATCCACCCACCCACCCATCACCCATCCATCCATCCATCCATCCATCCGCCATCCATCCAGCCCCCACCCACCCACCATCCATCCACCATCCACCTACCCACCCATTCATCCATCCATCCATCCATCCATCCATCCGTCCATCCATCCATGCACTCCCCACCCACCCACCCATCCATCCATCCATCCACCCACCCACCCATCCATCCATCCATCCATCCATCCACCCACCCACCCATCCACCCATCCATCCATCCACTCCATCCCCATACACTCCCCCCCACCCATCCATCCATCCATCCATCCACCCCCACCCACCCATCCATCCATCCATCCATCCATCCATCCATCCATCCATCCATCCATCCATTCATCCATCCATGCACCCTCACCCACCCATCCATCCATCACCCACCCACTCATCCAGCCATTCATGCACCCAGCTATCCATCATCCATGTACTCCCCACCTATCCACCCACCCACCCATCCGTTAACCCACCCTTCTGTCTTCTAGTGCAGGGTTTTTTTAGGCATTTTTTAGGCTTTTTTAACTTTTCTCACCACTCGTGATCACTTTTTACCCGAGAAATACAGCACCGGTAAGTGCTGCTAGAAACACCTCGCAGTCATTATGCACTTGATTGTGATTTAATTTTTTTTTCTGAATTCAGCAGAGATCTTATCTAAGAGAACAAACAGAGGGGGAAGAACAGGCAGCCTCCCATGGTCTGAGGAAGGGTCTCCTAGCAGGATTCCTTGAATTAGTTTCTGATTGTTGCTGATCCAGAAACGTTTCGCTGTTGCCAGATATTTTTCTGCAACCCCACATTTGATTGTTTCACAGTCAAACAGTCTCCCCAGGGGCTGTGACCCACTTGTTAAGAAGCTTGCTTCTCTCTCAAGTCATCACCACTATGGATTACTCTGCCCAACTCATCTTTCATCCTCCAGGACTCTGTGCTAAACCTGAGCTCAGATTTAATCCTCTACTTAACTGTCTACAATGTAGCCAGAAGTATTTGGCTTTCTTTCCCTTTTCTGGGGGAGGGATGAGGCGCATATCTGGCAGTGCTCAGAGCTGCCTGGTTTTGCACTCAGAGTTCTCCTGGTGGGACTTGAGAGACTATCTGGGACGCTGGGGAATCCCACCGGGGTTAGCTGAGGGCAGCGCCCTACCCACGGCACTATCTCTCCGGCCCCCTTGCACTGTTCTTAGGGTCTGACAGACACACACAGAGCTGGCGGGTGAGTGGGGCTCGTGCAGAGGCAAGGCAGTGCTAGTCCAGAACTTGTGTCTTAGCCTCGGTTATTATTCTGAAGTCAGCACACACAGACCCCCCGACCTCTTTGGGAACCCCCTCTCCGGCAGCCAGTTCCCTCCAACACACTCGCCAACGACTCCAGGTGTTCTCTTAGGGAGCAAGATTGTGGTGACCCCAGAACATCCTCACAGCTTTTTCTTCTTGCTGGCTCAGCCGGGGGTGGGCTGGGGGAGTCGGAACTGGACATCCTTCCTGTTTAGGATTTTTTTTTTTTTAAATGCTTGAAAACTTTATTGAAACACCGTGACGTACAGAGTTGCTCACCGTCCAGTTGTTTCGGGCCGTCAGTGTTCCAACACCCCCCAACCGTGCCGGTCCCCCACCTGCGTCCCCAGTATCTCGCCCACCTACCCCAGCCTGCCCCCTTAGCAGACACGAAACAATCTACTTTATGTTGCTTGTTACAACATATATTCACAAAGTTATTGTCTGAGTACATTTTTTTTCTTCATATAAGTGTTTATTTTTTTTTTCTTTCTTGGGTCACACCCGGCAATGCTTAGAGGTTTCTCCTGGCTTTGCACTCAGGAATTATACTCCTGGCGGTGCTCGGGGACCATATGGGATGCCGGGGATCGAACCCTGGCCAGCATGGGCCGCCGCCGTGCAAGGCAAACGCCCTACCCTCTGGGCTATCGCTCGCCCCCCAAGTGTTTATTTTTCAAGACGTGCATTGGGACCTACTCATGCATCTTCCCTTGCAGCTGGGACGTCCCCACCCTTGGTGTTTCTGGTGTAAGTTACTTGGGCTCTGTGCTTTGAAACCAATTTAATAAATCCTTAAAAAGGAGCTCCTGAAGGGCTGCCCTGGCCAAGGACCCTCAGGCTTAGCCCCTCACACAACTGCAAGGGCATAATCTTACAGTTGGGGACTTTCTCACAGAGCTTGTCGTAGGCGGCTTTTGTCAAACGAGATGAGGTCATTGAGCTTGTCCCTAACTTTGCCTTTGGGCGCTTCTTCTTTTCCGCCTTGCCCTCTGGTTGTTCACTGGGTCTTTGTCTTTCTTGGCCCACTTCCAGCATCTTTCTTTGTCTTCTCCTTGGGAGGCATTGTGAGGCTCGGAGGGCAGCAACCACCACCCTGTCTGAGGATTTACTGAGCTGTGAGGTGCTGATGTTGCTTTCACTCATTGAGCTTAGTGGGCTTCTACACAGTGCTCCCATCCAAACTGCTGTGCTCCTTCTGGGCTGTCAGTGCTGTGAGCCTCAGAGCTGCTGCATGGCCACATATGTGGCCGTATGCTCCAGGAGCCGTGGGTGTGGGGAGTTTCAGCAGCTCAGCATCTCTCCAAGATTAGTCATGGAGCTTGGCTGTTTGTGTGCCGGTGGAGGTTGGATGTGGGTGGGTGCCTTTAGGCAGGGAAGGGACTCAGCCCACCCCTAGCCCTAGAAGGCTCCAGAGATCTGCATAGGGATCTGGGCCTGCCCAGGTCAACTCAGCAGCAGCTTCCCCTCTACTTAGGAATTTAGATACAACCGATTTTTTGAACCCTGATGGCTCGGAGAAGAAAGACTTCTACAAGGACGGGAAGCGACTGAAGAATTACAGCCTGCCGTGGGGCGCCGGCAACAACCAGTGCCTGGGGAAGGGCTTTGCCATCAGCAGCATCAAACAGTGAGTATGGGGGGGTCTCATGCTCCAGAGGGTCAGCACAAGAGATCCAGGCGCCCAGGTGGGAGAATGCTTAGGACAGAGGCCCCAACCAAGCGTGCACGGCTCCACACACCCACAGATCCGTAGGGCTCTTGTTTTTCATGTGTGCTCACTTTTGAAGATCCAAAAAATAAAACCAGAGTTCAGATTTCTTTGGAAAGGATCAAATCTGGCCACAGGTGACCCCTGTGAGTCTGGGGTCCAGATCCCAGCACCCAACACAGCAGACATTGGAGCTGCAGCATGGACGGGACGGGCTGTCTGCAGCCACCCAGAGCCCCCTGCCACACGCCACCATTCTCTTCTCCTTGTTTCCGTGTCTGGGGCTCAGCACCCCACAAGTGTCTTCCTGGACCCCAAGCTCGAGCTCCCAGGGTCACAGACAGGACCAGGGGTGTTTGCTTTGTCCTATTTTTCTCTTTTTTGGGGGTGGGGCTCCACCCAGTGGTGCTCGGGGGCTATTCCTAGCTCTATGCTCAGGAGACACCCCTGGCGGTGCTCATGGACCAGATGTGGTACTGGGGATTGAACTGGAGTTGGCACATGCAAGGCCGGTGCCCTCCCCATGCCATCTGTCACATTGTCCTTACCAGCCTGAGTCCTGGTAAGCTGGGGACCTTCTGTGACCTTAAGCTACTATTGAGTAGGGAACTAGTCCCAACACAGGTCACGCCAGAGGTGCATCAAAGTATGACCGTTCGCACTCCCAGCTCACTGTTGGGCTTTGCCTGGTTGCCGTGCCAGGTAGAGCTGTTGTTCGGATCAGTGTGCAGGCATTGGTCTGAGCCAATAGGCACATTTTGGTCACTGTGCCCTGTGAAATCATGAGGCCACAGAGAGCGTGGGGAGGTGACAGGGAGCCAGTACTTAGAGACTCCATCAGAGAGGATGAGAACCAGGAGAAAGCGGCACCAGGGCAGGCAGACAATGGACCAAGGCACCCACAAACACGGGCTCCCTTCAAACACGAACCTGGGCTTGATGGTAGGGTGGGGGGTGTGAAGTCTCTGAACTCTGGCCTTGGAATGAGCATTGTGTCCCCGCTGTGTATACACACCAACACGGGGTGCGGAGGGCGCAGGCAGGGAGAGTTTAGGGGGTGTGTGAGTGTGTGTGTGTGAATTCCTACTCAGTGGGTGTGTATGAGCATTCCTTTGCTATGTGTGTGTGAGTGGGTATGTATGTAATTCCTGCTCAATGTCCGACTGTGTGAGAAACTGTGTGTGTATGATTCCTTCTCAGTGTCTGAGATGTGTGTGCTGTGTAACTCCTATTCAGAGTCTGTGTGTGTGTGTGTGTGTGTGTGTGCGTGCGTTTGTGGGTTCCTGCTCCGCTGGCTCCCGCTGGCAGACCGTTCTCACATTCTCCTGTTCCTCGCTGACGCAAGGGCGCATAAGCCCATGTGAAATTCACCTTCCATCCCTTGGTGCCCTGGCGCTGTCAGTCACGCAGAAACCAATTCCTGTGTTTCAGACAAGCCTTAGAGCCCAGCTGGGGCTTCCTCCCTCCACTGTCTGGAGCCAGACGGGACAGAGACTTGGTGCCTGCAGGCTTGGTCCCCCCAGGCCCCGCCTGTGTCTTCACTTGTGGCTCGAGCAGCCCTGCGTGGTGGGTCTGTCAGTATGGACTCTGGAGAGGTGGGGTGGGTGGCCGACAGACACGACCCTCCAGGTGTCAAATAGCCTCCAGTGCCAAGCTGGACCACACCTGCCCCCGGGAGGGATGGGGGCCAGGTCACAGCTGCCCATGGGGCGGATGCAGTTAGAGACCCAGAGCAGGAACTGACCTCCCAGCCTGGCCCGGCTCTGCTGGCCTGGGCATTACTTGAGATGCTCCGGCCTCGCTCTTCCTCTTTCCTCCTCCAAACTCAGTCCTGCAGCAGGTGCCTGGGTCGATAGGGGTGGGCTGGGGGCACAGCAGTGAATGGTCCAGACTGGCCCTGGCAAAGCCCAGTGGTGGCTGCCCCAGGTAAGAGACGGTGCTGGGCAGGAGGCCGTGACCCGCAGGCAAGGCTGCCACCCCATGGGCGGGCACAGGATGACACCACACACACTTCCTGGTTGTTTTCCAGAAGATGGCCAGAGGGTCTGTGTTGGTGCCTGGAGAGGGGTGTGTGTATGTGCATGTCTGTGTGTGTGCGTGTGTGTACCCGTGTGTATGTGCACGCGTGTGCATGTATGTGTGCATGTGTGTGCTCATGTGTGCATGTATGTGCGCGTGTGTGTTTGTGCACACGTACACCTGCTTCTTAGTTCTCAGACACCCTGAGTCAGCACACGGCAGGGGTGCGAGGCATTGGGAAGGAGCTGCGGGTGGTTGGGGGTGTCAGAGGGATTCAGGCTCTGCTGCTCTCAGGAGACACCGCCCTCCCCATGCCTGGTGATATTCAAGCCCCCGTTCCCACGCACACAGAGCACCGTGGGTGGGCGTCCCTCCGTGCTGTGGGGGAGGGAGCGTCTCCCCTCCTTACAGAGACTCGGGGCCTGGCCCCCATCTCCTGCACCACTTCAGGCAGAAAGGTCTGGGGCCACTGCACGAGCGGCCTCTGCTCACAGCCCCTGGACCGGGACGTCTCAGGACGTCTCGGGCCTTCCCGGCAGGGGTCAGTAGCTGCTTATTCGCCTGCTTCAGGGGTCCCCCGCCCTCTCTCCTGTCTCGCCTGCAGGTTCGTGTTCCTTGTGCTGACCCACCTGGACCTGGAGCTCCTGGCCCCAGACGAGGAGCTCCCCGAGTTTGACCGCAGCAGGTTCGGCTCGGCCTCCTGCAGCCGCCCCACGACGTGCGCATCCGTTACCGCCTGCGGCCCTGAGCCTGGGCGTCTGCACCTGCTCCAGCCCCCCACTCCCCCCCACGCACTGTGTCTGCTTTGTTAGCCCACGCGCCCTCTCTCCTCTCCCTGGGGAGGGGGATGCAGGGAAAAGCCCCAGAAGCTCTGTGGGGCGGCCGTTGCCCAGGTCAGCTGGAAAAGGGCTCCTGCTCCAGCTCAGCCCGTTCTTCTCTCCCTCCCATAGCTGCTCTGCACCCCCCCCAGGAAAACCAAGTCCCCAGTGGTCTGAGGGAGGCTGGCTGTTTGGGGTCCGTCCAGCCAGCGCATTGCTGAGACAAGCTCTGCCCTCCGGCTTACATCACCACAGCTACCGGCGGCCATGGCGTCTGTTCCCCGGGCATCCCTTCACCGGGCTCCCTTCTGTGTTCACACGGATCCTTGGGAAATGCCGGCTGGCACATGCCAGGTGCAGACGGGAGCTCCCTGCCCCCACCACCCTCCCACCGGCTGGCAGGATCAGGGCACACTTGCAGAGTCCCTGGTTCCAGGGGGCTCCAAGCGCTGAGCTGCCTGACTGCAGGAGGCGGGGGCTGCTAGGGAGAGGGGGGCTTAGCCCCACGTGCAGTCCTGAGCTCGCTGCGGGCACCGTCCGTCCAGGTCGCAGCTGGCTTGGTTAGACCCAACTCAAAAGCAAACAGCATTCACTCAGTGCTGTTGTATCGTCTATGGGAGCCTCCGTGGACCCCACATGTCCAGCTTCAGTTGAAAAGTCAGGAGCCAGGGCCACGCTGGGCCTGTCCTCCCAGCCACCCAGAACCGAGATGTCCTCGCTGCCAGACCCCCCCCCAGGCTCTCCCTTTGACCTGACCCCTTCTCCCACCTCCTGGCACAGGGTGGCATTAGAGTCTGCGCTGCCCCTTAGATGAGGGAGGGGAGATGGGCCTTTTGCCCAGGGGTCAGCCCGTCTGGGAATAGCAACTTGACGGTGAGGGCTGGACTCTGCATCCATGTGAGGGAACCAACCACCGCTCAGAGACTGTCCATCGCCTGGACACTGGCCGCTCAGAGACTGTCCATCGCCTGGAGACTGGCCCAGGTTCAAGCAGAGCTGAGTTCTGCTGCTCCAGCGCCTGAGCGAGGGGTGGTGGTGCCCTCCCTCCCTGATGGGGGCAGAGAGAACGGCTGGGGCTCACAAAGGATCAGAGAGGGCGAGGCACTTGCCCAGGGCCACATAGCTCTGAATCCTCAGGTGGACCTACGGCTCCAGGAGCAAGTGCTGGTGGGCAGCTCTGGTGCCTTGGATATGAAGGGCAGAGACGGTGGAGAAGTTGTGTTTGGTGCCAGACAGCCAGAGGCACCCTTAGGGGATGATCTTGCCCCTACCTGCGCACACACATGCTCACATGCACAGTGCTCACATATATACCGCTACCTACTTACTCATGCACTCGTAGTCATACATATATTCATACACATACAATTGCTCACATACAAACTCATACACATACCTACTCACATACAAGCATATCAAACACGTTACACATGCCTGCATACTCACATGCATCCATTGTCACATTCACATATAATGTAATATATGTGCTCACTTTATACATACATGACTTAGCAGACACACACATGCATCCTCATGTCAGGCTGGGAGAGTGGAACGGCGCTCTGCAGAATGCAGCTAATCTCTACTCAGAGCAGCGCTGGGGGCTGGGGTCTTCCCTGGCCCAGAGCCTCCAGGCACCCCCCAGGATTCCCAGACAGACACTGTGATTGGCAGGAGGCGGGATACCCCCCAGGGAAACCCATCTTCACGCCTGGGTGACCCCTGCTCCTGCCTGCTTCTTAACTCGGCAGGAAATCTGGGCTGGCAGCCTCCGGTGGGAGGAAGGGGCCGGTTTCCATGGCAACCCTCAGCTGCCTCCTCCAGGCTGGGAAGAGAAGGCAGAAGGGCTCAGAAATAGCTTCAGGAAGATGGGGTGTGCTGGGGAGCCCTCTGACCCCCTTCTGAATCAGGGCTCCTTTGCCACTGAGACTCGATTCTCACGTGTTCAGAACGGGGCCAAGACCCCCTTAAAGGGGGCGCGTCCGTGCTGCCCCCAGCTTGTGGAGGAGCCAGCCCCAGCTGGTGCGGGAGGAGCCTCCCTCACAGCTCCTGAACGGCCCAGCCTCCCTGATTTTCATCTTCATTGTTGTTCTCTTCTTTGAAGAAAAAAAAAAAGCTCTAGACGAGGGCCGAGGGGCTCCTCCTGCGCTGAGCCAGGGCTGGCTCTGCCTGCCCTGTGGCCTCGCTGACACTCAGGTCAGAGCCACCTGAGCACACTCTGATGAGGGGCTGAGATTTGGTGTGGCCTAAAGCTCGTCAAACACGCACACCCCTCACATTTGTTTAAAAGGCAACTTTCCACCGCTGGGAGCCGGTGATGTATCACTCTCGCCAAAAATAGCAAGTGACTGAGATATCGATTTCCTGGGGAGGGGCTGCCAGGCGGGATCCCCCAAGGCGCCCAGCCAGAGAGGAGCTTTCTCTCCCGAAAAGGCAGTGTCCACAATGATCGCAGCCAATCCCTGGACAGTAACGGGCAGAGGGCGAGCTGGCCCCGCGCAGAACTCCCAAGCTCCTGAGGGTGGGTGGGGGTCTCATGAGCTGTGCCCACCCACCTGCCCATTTCCCTGCTGGAGAAACGGCCTGAGAGGGCACGGCCTGGCCAGAGCCGTTGGTTTATTTCCTCGTGATAAAGACCGTGTTTCTGTCTCGGCGATTGCTAAACTTCTCTGTGCTTAAATAAACTTTTGTCTATTTTCCTGCCACGCTGCCGGTGAGACCCTTCTGGCCGGTGTCTAGAGACCAGAGGTCATGGCACTGCCCAGCGGACAGCTCTCTCAGCGCTTGTGCCTGCAACGCGGAACCCAGGGCACACACCTGCTCTGTCTGCAGCGGGGCCGGGGCCTCCCCTGGGTCTGACCCGTGGCTCCTCCAGCCACCCCGCGGTTGGGCTCTGGTCATCACTGAGGCAGACAGGGCTGGATGGGATGGTCACTTGCCCAGAGGTAGTGCAGGAATAAGGCGCTAACCTGGTGCAGCTGACCTAGGTCTGACCCCAGCACTCCACGGGGTTCCCTAAGGCCTGCCAGGCTGATCCCGGAGCACAACTCCCCACCCCAAATAAAGCAGGGCTCAGGCAGGTGTCCCACGACCCTGCCAGTGGCAGAAGGGACAGTGACGCCCAGCCCTGTGTACCCTCCGACCCCGCTTGTTTGTTCCTATCAAACACGAAGGTGATGGGGAGGGGGTGGATTAATTGGGGGACAAAGGGAAGTAGGCTTTGCTCTCAAATCCCAATTGTCCCCTCCGTGGCGGTGGAACTGGTTTCGACGGTGAGGGTCGGCATCTTAGCGGCGACACACTGGAAGTCTGCGAGCACTCAGGGCACCCTCTCTGCTCCCACAGACACAGGGAACAACGGGTTGTGGCAGCTCTGTCTTTCCCAGGCGCCTTCCTGCTGGTCTCCCCAGCCTCTGTGACCAGGAGCCATTCAATAAGGCTGCTTGAACTCAAGCAGGTTACCCAGCTGACTACCAGCAGAGCCTGAAAACCCTCTGCTTCCATCCCATTGGCTAGAGTGTGGTCACATGATGCTCCTTGCGGCATAGGATGCTGGGAAATGTAGTCTTTCTAGGAATCCAGGCTGGGGCCAGAGCGATAGCCCAGCGGGTAGGGTGTTTGCCTTGCACGCGGCAGGCCCATGCCGGCCGGGTTCGATCCCCGGCATCCCATATGGTCCCCCGAGCACCGCCAGGAGTAATACCTGAATGCAAAGCCAGGAGTAATCCCTGCATCTCCAGGTGTGACCCAAAAAGCAAAAAGAATAAATAAATAGGAATCCAGGCTGTGCCACAGGAAGGGTGGTACCTGGCTCTGAGAAGTGATTGTCACGTGAGAGTCATTTGCAGGAACAGTACTTGCCCCCTGGGTCTATCCTGTGTCAGAGCTCTGCAGCAACAGAACTCAAACCTGCCACGTGCCATTCACATCCACGACAGAAGGATTCGATTTTAATTTGGCCAAGACATTAAGAAATAACTTCGTCATGTACTTCCAGTGTGCGTCTGAAGGACATTCTTGGTGCCCTTCCTGCAGAAAGGTGGGTTCCGATGCGACAGTGACATCAGAGGTCAGTTATTGCCCCAGTGTGCGAACCACCCAGTGGCCATTGGCTGAGTGGGTCAGTGTGGGGACAAGGACGACAGCATCAGCCCCGCAGAGGCTTTTCCGAGTCCTCGATGAGCTAATGTCAGAGAAGTGAGTTTCCCAAGGTAGTTTCTCCAGAGCCTCCAGGAGGAGACGAACTTCAGCTGCGGGCGGTGGAGAGCGGCCTGGGTCCAGGTACTGAAGGCCCTGGGGGCCCGTGGGGGAGGGCCTGGGCCCCCCTAGTGTTTCTTTAAGCATCAGAAACGCTTGAGCAAAGTGGCTTAGGCCAAAATGACTGATTTCCTGTGGTTGGCTAGGGCTGAGCCGCTGGCCCTTCTGTGGGTGACCCCTGGAGTCATGGCCTGCAGCAGCTATGACGGGGTCTCAGAGAGGACCCCCACCAGCTTGTGGGACAGCTGTGTCAGTCCAGGTTTTGAGTTCCCCAGGGGGTTCGGGAATGGGAAGCGGTGCCCCGGTGGGGTCTCGAGGTTTCCGGAAGTGCAAAAGAGAAGCTGCCCCAGCGTCAGCAGCTGGTGCTCCTTACAGTAAGTACAGCATGTGGGGGGGGGAGGGGGGCACGGCGGGCACTCGCCTGGCTGGGCTCAACCCCGCGCCCCATATGGCCCCCTGAAAATTACCAGGAGTGAACCCTGAGTGCAGAGCCAGGAGAAAGTCCTGAGCAACACTGGATGTGACCCCAAACAAAATATTGGGGGCCAGGGTTTAACATGACATGCTAGGCAAACATGAAGAGGTGCTGACCGAGCATGCGGCGAGTTTTATCCCTAGCACCCCATACAGCCCCCCAAACTCACCAGGTGGGATCCCCAAACACAGAGCCAGGAGTATGCCCTGATTATTGCTGAATGTGGTCTCCCAAAAAGATTAAAAAGCATTTGGGGACAAGTGGGAATCACCTTAACGTAACGTGAAGGGACTGTCTGAGGACACCAATGCCAGGGGCAGGGAACCAGATCCTCGGGGCTACAGGTTGAAAAATTCCACCTGGGACTAGAGGACCAGCACAGAGTGGACAGAGTGGACACCGGTCTCTGTGGTTCTGAGTCGGCCCCTTCCGTCCTGACCACCTTGCAGTCTTGCCATCCCTGGTGCCACAAGCCGTTTCCAGCCACATGGCAGCCGGGCGTATGTGGCACCACGGAGAGAGGAGTGAGCCCCGGCAGGACTAGAGCCAGAAAGAGTGGGAGGGCCATGACCAGGAAAGAGCCACCATGGCCGGGCAGCACGCGTGCGAACGCCACGGCCACACTCCACGGGCAGCACCAGCGTGACAAGCGTGTTTGGGCTGAGTGTGAGCCCCCCAGCCAGCACACATCTCAGTGAGCACTGCGGCTGTGTATACGAGCACCGCGCCTGATGAGCGAGCCCCGCCACACGCCAAGAGCACACTGCCCTGCAGCCAGGGGTGTGAGAGACCCCGTCACCACAGCAGCGACGTGGGGAAGATGAGAGGAAGGGGGCAGTGGGGAGGAAGGAAAGAAAACAAACAAAAAGCAAGACCACCGCAGTAAGACGCTTTTTTTTTTTTTTTTTTTTGGTTTTGTTCTTGGGTCACACCCAGCAATGCTCAGCGGTTACTCCAGGCTCTGCATTTAGGAATTACTCCTGGTGGAGCTCAGGGGACCTTACGGGTTGCTGGGGATTGAACCTGGGTCGACTGTGTACTATTGCTCTGGCCCCTAGACGCCTGGTTCTGTGCCCTGCCATCTTTCAGCCCATGAGAGAGACATACACACCCTCTCCGGGGAGCAGGGGGAAGCAGCCAGAGCCTGGACAAACTCTCCAACAACCAAAGCACCGTTGGTTGTCTGTCTCCTGCCTGGGTGGGTCCCTCCGTCAGAAACTCTCCAATGCATTGGCCTCAAGCTCAGGCTCTCCTCCGTGCCCTGCGCATCATACCCGTGTACCCATGTTCTTCCTTCCTTTCTTTCCTCTCCTTCCTGGTCCATACACGCTGTTCTGGCCCATGGCCCGCTTTCCGTCTGCTCTATACGGGCCCTGTCCCTGGGTTCTGTCTCGCCCCACCTCAGCTCACCTCCGCTCACCTCCGCCTCACCTCCGTCTCGGCAAGACTGCAGCTGACTCCCAAGTACCCAGGCTCACCTTTATGGAGGCGTCCCGGAGCTCTGGAGTAGAGGTTACTCTGTCTCCGTTGGAACATGAGCTCCATGAGGAAGCGATGTTACCCTCACCTCTGTGGCATTGCCAGCTGGCAACATGGCTTGGTACCGCCTCCAGGGTGGGAAAACAGGGACGGAGTTGGTCAGTCTGTCTTGACAAGGGCGAGTTTGGAGGACTTGAAGCTGAGCTGTGACCTCAGCCAACATCGTTCCCGACTTTGGAGGGTCGAACCTGGTGCTGTTCGGGGGCACTCCTAGCTCTGTGCTTGGGAGTCACTCCTGGCAGTGCTCTGGGGGCCAAGGGTGTATCGAGCCCTCAGCATTGGGTGAGAGAAAGGATAAAGCCGGGAAGGGAGATGGGGAAGGCAACAGTAGAGCTCCGAAGGGTGGACAAGGGCAGTGAGGGAGGCGTCAGCCCCAGAGGGCAGAGCTGGATCTGAAGGAAACAGTATCTTAGGAGAATCTGTTCACTCGCATCAGTCCCGCTGGCTTTGATTCCCTCCCCTTGCTGACTCGTACTTTTTACTGCATCTTGGAGTTCCCTGGCTCATGTGGGGAAGAAATATTAGTTTACCTCGAATCGCTCTGCTGTAACCTGGTCTCGGTCCATCCTCGATAGCCACAGATCCTCAGTGGTTGCCCATAAGACTTGGGACTCAGTGGCTTGGTAAAGCCCAGGCCACAAGAGGCTCATTGGAATACATGTGGTGTCCCACTGCCCATGGCACCCACAACTACCCCAGAGAAGCAGCTCAGGAGCCCAGGCCATGACTTCAGAGAGCGCATTCTAGAAAGCAAAAACTCCTAAATGTCCATGGTAGGTGGATGGGAATGGTTGAGTAAATGGATAGACACATGGGCGGGTGGACTTGTGAGTGGGTGGGTGGGTGGGCGGGTGGGGAGTTGAGGGTGGTGGTGAGAAATGAATAGAGGCACAAATATCTGGAGTGGATGGAATAGCAGGAAGGCGCAGGAAAGGGTGAATGCGTAGGTGGGTGGGTAGACAGATGGTGTGTGTGTGTGTGTGTGTGTGTGTGTGTGTGTGTGATGGGCACATAACTGCTCAGGTGGGCAAATGAATGGGCTAGTGGGTGGAATGTGAGGATAATGGAAACAAAAGAATCAGTGTGTGAGATCATGGGTCAGCGGGCGAGTAGGCAGATAACGGGTGGGTGTGCGGTTAAATAGTTTGGTGGGTGCACACGTGGATGATGACGTGGATGGTTGGGTTGATGTTTAAAGGATGGAAAATGGACAAAAGTGTTTGGATTGGTCAGTTACCAAGCTCATACATTTACCAGGAATTTGTGAGGAAATCCCAGGCTTGATCGAGAGCATCAAACAAGCATAAAACAAGCACAAAAAACCGGACATGGGGGCCACCCCAGGATCACCCAATGGATAATAGTCTTCTCGGTACCGGAATCCCTACGGAGGGGGCAGCCAGCAACGCCTCCATGCGAGGCACTACGCCTGGGCTGCGCGGCGCGCACCAGGGCTCTGATGACCTGGTCTCATCAGCCCCCAGCACCCTGGTGACGTGGCTCCAAGCCCAGTTTACCAACAACAGAGCCACAGGCAAGAAGATGAGCGCCCAGGCAGATGGCACGATCTCGGGGGCTGCTGGGGCAGTGGGCAAGGCCACGGTCAATGCTGCTGTCCTTAGAAAGTCCAAGAACACCACACCCCTCATGAGTGCGGCCACCCTGCCCTGACGTACCACCCCCACCACCTCCCAGTTCCGCTGAGCAGCTCAAGTCATCTGTGTGAGCCCTTCAGCACTGAGACATCTACACTGAGGGAAGTGGGTGCCGGCGGGTGGGGGAGGGGAGCAGATGTCGTGAGTTACATCCACTCAGAGATAAAGATTTTCCTCCACCCACGTAAAGCAATTATTCCTCCTCAGGGGTCCGGGAGAAGAGGGTGGAGGGGATTAATTAGCCTCTTTCGTGCCCAGAAGTAGCGAGAAACCTGAGCAGGACACTCGGTGGAGTTATGAATAAGTCATGGCTGGTATTAGGAACCAAGAGCAGAGGCCTGCCAGGGGATGCACTTCCTGCCAACAGTTTGGGGTGGAAGTCACTTGTATTTACAGGGACACCCTGGGCTGACTTGACCTCAGCTAGCCTTGGGGATGAAAGATCGAAATACTTCCCAGCGGGCAGTGCGCCAGAGGACGAGAGCAGAGGCCTGGCCTAGGAGTCGGGGGACTTGGGGCTGGGTCTAGGCTGTGCACTAGCTGGTTGCCCCTTGGGGCACAGTTTCCGGATATATAATGAGGAACAGAATATTTAAAATGAGGAGGTTTGGGGCCAGAGCGATAGCTCAGCGGGTAGGGCGTTTGCCTTGCACACGGCCGGCCTATGCCGCCCGGGTTCAATCTCCAGCATCCCATATGGTCCCCTGAGCACCGCCAGGAGTGATTCCTGAGTGCAGAGCCAGGAGAAACCCCTGAGCATTGCCAGGTGTGACCCCCAAAAAATAAAAAAAATGAGGAGGTTTGGAGCCGTAGAGATGCCAGGAGGGTTGAGGTGCTTGCCTGGCACTCAGCTGGCCCTGGTTCCATTCCCAGAACTGCACGTGGTCCCCAAGCATGACTCGGTGCCACCCTGGAGGCTCCTGAGCACTGCTGGAGTGGCTCGGGCGCTCAGTGTGACACCGCGGCTGGACTGAGCGGCATCCTAACCTCGGCCTGGGCCTCCTGGGCACTGCTTAGGGGCTCCTCCGCCCCAAATGAGGTGGTTTTACCTGAGCTTTTCTTTGTTTGTTCGGGGCCACGTGTGTCGATGCTCAGTGGTTAATCCTGACTCTGCACTCAGGAATGACTCTTGCCTATGCTCGGGGAAGCCAGGGATTGAACCTGGGTCAACTACATGCAAAAGAAGCGCCTCACCAGCCACACCATCACGTCGGTCCCTTGAACTATTCATGGGGGCTCATCTCCTAGAAGAGTCCGAGCTGTTTTGCTTTTTCGTCACCTGTAAGATCATTTTCTTCTGGTCCTGTTTAAGTGCCCTGTAAGGGGATGGTAAGATCCTATTGGTAGAGACAGAATTGTTGTTCGGGGGCTCTTAGGGGTATAAAACCACACCTCAATCTGGTTTGGAAGGAAAAGGGGCACTTAGGTGGACAGCTTAAGTGGCAGCGCACTCATCTAGCACAGACAAGGTCCTGAGGTGAGTTTCTGGTACCACCGGACCCCTAAGCACTGCTGGGTAGTCCTGGTGGTCACTAGCATCATCATGCCGGCCAGCACCTCTGACCCAAGCACTGCCAGACGGAGCATTGGTGGGAGCAGCCCCTCCAAAAGGGGGGGTTCTTAGTACTTCATTTAACTGGAAAGTCCAGGAAATGTAGCTTCAGGTGTGGCTGGATCCAGGAGCCCTTATGAACATAGACAGGACTTTCAATCTCTAGGTTCAATTTTCCATTCAATTGAATTTCTTTTCTCATCTCTCAGGGTAGCAGGAAGTTCTAAAAAATTGAAGGCCAGATGCTTTCAAATAGCTGATAATCTTTTTCCTTGAGAAAACAGGCATTGTTTGAGCACCGTGCAGCGCTGCGGAAGCAGAGAGATCACAGCATCTCCTTGGACTTCTCTGACCTTTGTTTGCAAGGAGCATAGACTTCAATGGCCACATGAGAGAGACAAGTGATAAAAACAAGAAAAGGGACTTGAAAGGGAGTCGTGAATGGTAGCTACTGCAAACTGGAGCACCACGATGGGCGCGTGGACGGCAGGGGCGGACGTGATCCTGTGCAGACACAGCTGCTCTGTCACAGCAAGGTCGGGCCCACTCTGCTCACTAGCTTCTGCCATTCTTCCAGAGAACCAGGAACCAGGATGTAAACTCCTCAGATGTGAAAGTGACACAAAGGAAGAGAAAAAGTACTGTGGTCGCCAAACAACACAAACCCACAGACCACAGCTCAGGACCACAGCTCAGGACCACGGCTTAGGGAATTCCCAGGAGGCTGGATCAGCCATGCATAGTCGCCATGCCTTGAAAAAAGATGCACATATAAATATCAGCTACACGAGGCCATGAATCACCCCAGGAGATGAGGAAGGTGATCCCGCCCTTTGTAAATCTGACTCCTGCATGTCCTCCCCACCGAGCCACTCCCAGTTCAGAGGTGTCTCTTCTTCATGTTTCTTTTTCCTTTTCTCCTTGGTTTGGTTTCTGGGTCATTCTTGGAGATGCTCAGGCCTTCTTCCTGGCTCTGTGCTCAGGGGTCACCCCTGGCAGGGCTTGAGAGACTTTTATGTGGTGCGGAGGAACAAAACATAGGTCGGCTGTGCGCAAAGCAAGCGTCCCCCCAATGTGCTATGGCTAGAGCAGTGCTCGGCGCACAGTAGACGCCCACCAGAGATGGGCCGGGAACAGCAGCCTCGCTGGACCAGCAAATTCCTTTGCCTAATATGAAGTAAGTGTAGGATGTCTCAGTCTTGGCTCTATCAACATTCTGGCCTCGAAGATTCTTTGAAGTGTGTGTGTGTGTGTGTGTGTGTGTGTGTGTGTGTGTTGGGGGTGGGGTGTCTTTCCTGTACAGGGGAAGATGTTTATCCATAGCCCCGCCTCTCCCCCATGAGATGATCCCATCTTGGACAAGGTTCCGTGTCCAAATAATGATGAAGATGATGAGAAGTAAACAGATTAAAAATATGCAGTCATATATTATGTACAAATAGTCTGTACAAATATTATGTATCTCTATGGAAACAAATGCCTTACTTTTTAGGCAGGAAGAGAAGGATGCAAGAGGGAGGAACTCACTCTGGGCCCTGTGGCTGGTACCTGTCTTCCTTCTGCAGGACTGGGAGGTGTGTGTGTGTGGGGGGGGGACAGTGCCGTGTCCTGGGCACCTGTTTATCATGCCCTACATGTACCCCATACACGCCACAAGCAATCTCGCGACAGCTTTACTTGCTCTCACTATATTTGTTCTATAGATATCCATTTCTGGAGATTATTGAATTGATTCTGTCTTTCCCCTGTGGGCAGGGGCCTGAGCTTGGCAAGGACCCTGGCACCAAGGAAGTACTGAATGGTAAGGTTGGCAAGATTGGCACTGGGGCTACCGGTTCTGGGAATGAACTCGCCCCTCGTTCCCTGATTTTCTCCCCCCTCCCCCAACTGCCACGCTGCATATTTATTTGCTGATTAGAGAGTTGGGGTCCGCCTGGCGCGTGACATTCTAGAATTTGATTCTGGAGAACCGGAAAGCAAGGGTTATTCAAATGTGCGGTCTGCCCCCTCCCACCCTTGCTGTTTTCCCTCTCCTGTTCTTCATCACCCGCCCTTCCAGCGCCCATCACAGAGTGACATATTCCGAGACTTTCTTGTTTATGGCCCTCCGCTGGCTCCCTGCACGCCCCACTTGCTTCCCAGCGGAATGAATCCCCTGCGTTTCTGCTAGAGCCCTGCCCGCAGCGGACGCTTGCCCCAAATGTTGACGGCACCCAGGAAGACGAGGCTGTGAGACGGTCAACGGGGGTGACGGGTGGGAAGGGCAGGGCCCACAGACTCCTCTTTCCCCTGTGCCCTGCGGGCCGTACCCCTGCAGGGCCGGGCAGGCAGGGAGTTAAGCGGCGCGCGCGCTTGCGACCCGCAGGTGGCGCCGTCCGCCTCGGTGCCCGACTCCGGGCGCTCCGAAGTGCGGGACAGAATCGCGGCGCGAGCGGAGCCGAAGCTCAGCCCCGACTTGTTGATCTCGTCCAAGCCGCCGCCGCCACCGCGGGAGCAGGAGGAGGAGGAGGAGGAGCCGGCGGCGCCGCCCGGGCCCGTCCGCCACCCGCGCGCCCGGCCCCGGGGAGCACGTCCCGGCCCCGCGCTGCCCGCAGCCCAGGCGCGTCGCCCGCCCGCCCGGCGTAGGCCGGCCCAGTCCGGCCCGGGTCCGCCGCTGCCCGCGGGCGGGGGCGCCCGGGCAGCCGGGGCGATGCGCGGTCCCTGGCCCCGGGAGGCGGCCGCCCTGGGGTAAGTGTTGGGGCGCTCTGGGGGCTGCGGGGACGCGTGGGGACTCGCCTGCCGCGCCTCGGCCTGTGGGTCTGCCGGGCTCCGGGGCTCCAGGCTCGGGAGTGGGGGGCGCGCAAGCCGGGGCTGGGGCCTGGGGAGGCGTCTCTGGTTCCCGGGTGAAGGGAGAGGGCGTGAGCCTCACCAGCCGGAGGGCTCGGGGAGCCCCAGAAATCACCACTGCGCAGCCGGGGGAGGGCACGTTTTGAAAAGGCCAGAAAATTCAGCTCTTTTCCCCGCCTCCCACCTCCCCACCCCTTCCCTTCCAAGCCCAGGGAAAGGCGCAGAACCCAGAGTTATAAAAAGCCATAGCAGAAGAGGAGCGAGGGGGGAGGAGGAGGAGGAGGAGGAGGAGGAAGAGGAGGGGGAGGGGGAGGGGAGGAGGAAGAGGGGAGGAAGAAGAGGCGGAGGGGGAGGAGGTGCGGAGTAGGGGGAGGAGGAAGCGAAGGGAGAGGGAGGAAGAGGAGAGGGTGAAGGAAGAGGAGGGGGAGGAGGGAGCAGGTGGAGTCCTAGGACTGTGCGCCCCCGCGGTGAGGTTGGGGTGCGGAGGGCGGGGCGGGACCCGGTTCCCAGCTGGGCTTCGGGGCGTTTTATCGCTGCTGCAGCCTTAAGGCCGTGCTCCCGCGGCTCGGGAGGAGGGGTCGCTCCAGGACAGCAGGGCTGTCGTGACCACCCCGTCTGTGGTGACCTCCGACAGGTTGGCACCTGCACACACACACTCACACGCGCACACACACACACACACACACACACACGCCCCCACCCCCACCCCACCCCGCACATTCCCTGAGACCTTTCAGGGCTTTGGGAAAAAGCAAACTCATCGCCACCCCCGATCCTCAAATCCTAATTATCTCGGAAGCAGGAGGAAGGGAAAGAGAAGTCTTTTTGGGGGAAAAAAGTTTTTCAAAGCAGCGCCCCCGCCCCCACCGGCCCGGTGGCGGGCCCAGGTTTGGGCGTCGAGGGCGAACCCCAGAAAGCCGCGGGTTTCAGCACTCGAAGGGGCGGACAGCGCCCGGGCGGGCGGCGGTCGGTCTCGGCGGATGAAGCCGGGGTGGGGCCTCTGGGGGGGCCCTTTCCACGCCGGGAAGGGAGAGGCGGCCCCTCCTTCCCTGCCCGGGGTGGGGCGGACTTCAGCACCGGCCGGAAAGACAGCGCCCGGCCTTTGGTTCCCCCCCAACCCCACCCCCCCAAACCTGAGCCGCTTAAGCGCAGGGTAGGTCAAGGCCGGCCTGGGCGGGCCGGGACTGGCGGACCGGGCCGGGGAGGTGGCGCGGCGCGGGGCGGTGCCAGCTGGCCACTCGCTGACCGGCGTCTGCTTTCTGGCCCGCAGCCGTCGGGATGGAGGTGAGAGGCCGGCGGTGAGGCGCGCCAGCGCGGCCCCCTGCGCTCTCCGCTGCCCGCAGGGCTCCCTGCCCCCCTCCCCGCAGCGGCCACCTCGGCGTCCCGTGACAGCGGCCTCGGGGGCAGGGGGCGGGGCGGCCGGACCAGCGATGCCGGCGGGCATGACGAAGCATGGCTCCCGCTCCACCAGCTCGCCGCCGCCCGAGCCCATGGAGATCGTGCGCAGCAAAGGCGTGCTCGCGCCG
The DNA here is from genome assembly GCA_021461705.1 of Cryptotis parvus. NCBI lineage: Eukaryota > Metazoa > Chordata > Mammalia > Eulipotyphla > Soricidae > Cryptotis > Cryptotis parvus. Next base: position 67,261 of record JAJIBD010008956.1, read on the forward strand.
CGCGCCTCAACGTCGGCGGGCTGGCCCACGAGGTGCTGTGGCGCACCCTGGACCGCCTGCCCCGCACGCGCCTCGGCAAGCTCCGCGACTGCAACACGCACGACTCGCTGCTCGAGGTGTGCGACGACTACAGCCTCGACGACAACGAGTACTTCTTCGACCGCCACCCGGGCGCCTTCACCTCCATCCTCAACTTCTACCGCACCGGGCGCCTGCACATGATGGAGGGAGATGTGCGCTCAGCTTCAGCCAGGAGCTCGACTACTGGGGCATCGACGAGATCTACCTGGAGTCCTGCTGCCAGGCGCTACCACCAGAAGAAGGAGCAGATGAACGAGGAGCTCAAGCGCGAGGCCGAGACGCTCCGGAGCGCGAGGGCGAGGAGTTCGACAACACGTGCTGCGCCGAGAAGAGGAAGAAGCTCTGGGACCTGCTGGAAAAGCCCAATTCCTCGGTGGCGGCCAAGGTGAGCGGGACCTGCGCGGGGCGGGGCGGGGCGGGCGGGCGCCTGGGCCGCACATGGCCGGCCTGTCCCGGTGGCTCAGAGCTCTGGCTTCTAGGACGGGTGGAGCGCCCCGTCATACGCTCTTGGGTGGTGACGCCCAGCCTCTCTGGTGTGTAGGTCTGGTGGCTCCCGTCCTTGGACCTGACAATTCTCAGTCCCCCTGTCTGGTTGGAGAAAAGTGTTGATAAGGATCGAAAGCAAAAGCCACTGCAGGAACCTGGGCACCGAAAAACCACAGAAAGCAGAGAGAGGGCCAGGAACTCAGAATGGCGCTCCTATCATGGGCCCTTTGGGGAACAGAGCCAGGCGGGGGCTGGGGTCCCGTGTTGGTGTTGACCCTCCTAGCTGCAACCCCGACTCTGCCCCAGGGAGGGGATGAAAGGAGCTCGTGTGGCCACGTGCCTGGAGAACCCGGGGGTACTGTCGGGCTTTTGCACCCCCTGTGTTTAGCGGATCGACTCGGGTGGGGTGTGCGCACCCCTTGTCGCAGGCAGCAGGCTAGAGAAGACGGTGGGCGCCTGGTTCTTCCTGGCTTGTTCTTTATTTATTCGGAGAGTTTATTCCAAGAACGGTTTGCTGCAGCTTGTAACGCCGTGACTGTGGGAAGAAGATGCAGATTTCCAAATGAGAGAGAGAGAGAGAGAGAGAGAGAGAGAGAGAGAGAGAGAGAGAGAGAGAGAGAGAGGGGATGTGAAAAATACAGCAGGAGGAGGCAGGAAGGTCAGTGGCGGGCAGGACTGGGAGGTGGGGTGCTCTCCTGGGAAGGGAGGGTGACCCGAGAGAGGCTGAGAGCGACGTGGGCTGGGGTCCTGACAGTTGGTGGACAAGCACCTTCTGCATGTCAGGCTGGGCTTGGACGGTCTGGGGGGACACTGTCCGGCGTGATGGAAGCGGTTCTGTGAGGTCAGGGGAGCCCAGTCAAGAGGAGCACTGATGAGAACTCGGCAGACTGTGTTGAGCAGAGCGCTCTGGAAAGAGCTGGGCCTGGGGGTTGCCAGCTGAGGAACAGGGTCAGGGCACCCACAATCTGCCCCTCGAGAGCTCTGGCTCGGCCCTTCCCTGCCTCTCCTCCGAGAGTCCTGGTGGCCTGGTCAGGCCCGTGACTGAGACTCCTTCTCCAGAACTGGGTCTGAAGGGACCAGAGGGACTTTGCCCACACCTGGAGGTTCCCAGAGAGTTCCTGGGACGAGGGTGCGGAAGTGGGTGGCTGGTAGGAGTGGGGGAAGGAGTTTTCTCTCTTCCCTGTCAATGAGAGAGAACTTAGAGATTCTTAGTCCTGATTTCCCTTTTCTGAGGCTGTGAGTTGCCTCTGGCCATAATCCTGGCCAGGTTTGTATCTAAAAAGCTTCTCTCAAGACAGAGTTGTTCTCCCCTAACCCGCTTTAGAGGATCAGCAGACTTACTTTGCTATTTCCAGGTCTGACACAGGTCCCTGCCCTCCATCCCCCACTGGGACCCAAGCGGGGACTCCCCCCCTCACCCCATCTGGTGCCTGAGACATGAGAGTGAGGGGCTAGAAGGCGGGGTTCCCTCCTGGAGAAGACACAGACAAAGGGCCGTTTGGGTTGGCACCTGGCAGCCAGGGGTGGAGCTCAGCCTCGCCAAAGGCACTACTTGGGGATAAGCAACTTCCGCTCTCCCTTGGGCTAACCCGCTGGCAAGGACGAGCTTCATGGCCGCTCCGTGATCTCAAGAACCGACTGCAACTCACATTCCTAACAGATGGGTGGTGCACGCTCTGCCCATGCCACAGGTTGAAGGAGGGGTGTGTGTACGGGTTCCTGGGCCCTCTAGGAAGACCTGAGCCGACTGCCCCAGATCACACAGCCACTTCCTGTGGAGCACAACCACAGAGCAATGCCGTCTTGGTTGCATTCACAGACAGGGAGGGCTCGGAGAGGTTACAAAACATAGCAGCAAACAGGAACAGGAACGTCAAAGCCATAAGGTTAAGGTTGAGGACAGGGCTCGGGCTGGGGTGAGGGGTCTGACTCCTCCCTGTCCTTCCTGAGCCTGCTTCCATCTTGCCCCCACCATCGCTGCCTTCACAGCAGCCAGCACAAGCCTGTCAAGCTGTTGGCTGGATCACATCCTTCATCTGCTTAAAATCCTCCAGTGGTTTCTGGAAACCTCAAGCTTTCACCCAGGCAAGGCAGACCCTGCCAACACCAGCTCCCCCGCTCCTCTCCAGCCTCTGCCCGGGCACCCAGCTCCAGCTCTGTTGCCTCTTGGCTAGTTCCTAAACCGCCAGGCTTTAGCCTACCTCAGGGCCTTTGCACGTGCTGTTCTGCTGCCCAGACTGCTCTTCCCTGCATAGCCTGGCCATTTCTCCTTGGTGCAAACAGCCTCTTCTGAAAGGGCTCTGGCTGGCCCCTGTCTGACATGGCCCTCTCCTTCTCTATGCCTCGTGCCCTGCCTTTCCCGCAGAGTGGAAATGCCACCTGAAATGACATTTGCTCCTCCCCACAGCAATGAAGAGTGAACCCTGCCTGGGTCCCCTGCTCTGTCTCCAGCACACATCATGGCACCTGCCTCCAAGGAGGCCCAGGCCAGCAGTGGCAGCACTGGAGCCCACTGGAGCACTTGCAGATGTCACTCTTTCCCCTGGACTCGGGGCCTCTGGCTCCCTTCAGTCCTCTGGGCCGTGCCTGCTCCTCCCCAGCTTGGGAGGCCTGGACACTTCTCAGTGCTCAGAGTTCACAGTGTTGCATGTGTTGAACAGTGGGCCAGACCCCATTCTCCGCCCAGCTCCTCAGTTTCTGCCCACCAGCAAGCAAAGTTGAGGCCGTCTTTTCAGGGGTCACCAGGAAATCCCCTCAGCCAACATTTAGGACCAACATTTATGCCCTGGTTAGAGGGCTTAGCCCAAGGCACCAAGGGGGCTGTCTCCTGTCCTGAGCTGGGTGGCTAGTGCAGCAAACTCTGGCCTCCGAGAGCAGTCAGGAGGCTGAGCCGTGCTGTGAATAATTGATGGGCTGTTCTGGCAGCAGGGACAAACCGAAGCGCAGGCCCCGAGCCTTGCTGTTAGGGGAGTGAAAATCAAAATCCATTAGCAAAAGACCATGTGATTGATTCTTGCCGGGAGGCTGGGGTCAGCCCCATCTGAGGGGCGGAGTGGAGGGGCCAGCTGGCATCCTCGTCCTCCTAGGACTCGGGAAGAGAGGGAATGGATTTGGCCACACCCTGAGTATCCTCAATCCCTGAAATGTCTCCGGGTTCATTCCCCGATTTCCCAGCGGGCGAGTTGATGGTGCCGGCCACGAGGGGCGGTGCTTGATCACTGCCATAGCACAAAAGCCCCATCCACCCTCCCAGCAGCTTGCCCGCCACTCCGTGTAGGAGCAGTAACGTAGAAAACCACAGTGGCTTCGAGGAGGGAGACTCGCATCTTGGGTGGCAGGAATTCCCAAGGAAGCTGGTTTCAAGTTAGACTCAGTGACACCATCAGGATCCTAGAATTTTTTTTCTCTTCTGCAAACTCGTGCAGGTGGCCCGATGGCAGGTGTGAAGTTTCGTGTCCCAGCTCCAACCCTCGAAGGCTGGCACAACCGCAAGAGCCAAGGGGTGTTACCACTGTACCCTGCTTTTCCCCTGAGAGGGGCAGGACCACTTAGCACCCCATTGGTCAGGACTGGGTCACGTGCTTGTACACCCTTCCCCATCTCAACACCGCTGATCAGGACCAGGCCAAGTGCTCGTCCCAGGAGTATGACCCTGAGCAAATTTCTTCTTCTGAATCTGTCTCCCCACCTAGGAAGTGAGGGTCCAGAAGGGACCCATTAGGTCCATCAGACCCATTAGGACCCATTAGGATGCAGACCCATCAGACCCATTAGGATGCAGTCTGCGTTAGGGCTGGAGCCGTAGCACAGTGGGTCAGGTGCTTGCCTTACACGTGGCTGACCTGGGTTCAATCCTGGCCACCCCGTATGGTCCCCTGAGCACCACCAGGAGTGATCCTAAGTGCAGAACCAGGAGTAACCCCTGAGCACCATTGGATTGGCCCTGACTTCCCCACCAAAAAAAGGCATAACCTAGTGCCCAGTAACAGCCAATAAATGACCAGGCCCGTGACCCTGGGTTCCTACGCTCCAGCCATGGCCCTGGTCACAGTGTGTCTTAGTACTTTAAATTTTCTTTCTTTTTTTTTTTTTTTTTGCTTTTTGGGTCACCCCCAGCAATGCTCAGGGGTTCCTCCTGGCTCTGCACTCAGGAATCACTCCTGGCGGTGCTCCAGGGACCATAAGGGATGCCGGGATCCAACCTGGGTCGCCGCATGCAAGCGCACTCCCCCTGCCGTGCTATTGCTCCGGCCCGAGTGTGAGACCACTGGTGACCCCCCGCCACCCCTGTCATTTTGTGCCTCTTCTGCTCCCTTCACCTGAGCTGAGGACATTCATGGGTTTCCATGGGGGAAGATATGAGGGAATTCAGCTGGGAATTGATGGACTCCTTCAAGGCTCTGAGATGTCAGGCCGAGGCACTTCCTGGGCCCAACCTTGGCCTGGGATGCTGACATTTGTCCCTGGAGCCTGCAGGTTGGAGATGTGGAATCGGGCTGGAGCTCGCAGATCTAAGATTGATTCTCAGCCCTTCTGCTTTCTAGTCTGCGCTTTGGGCAAAGGACTTCACCACCTGTAACTTCTGTCCCTGACGTGTAAATGAGGTGGTAGCAGAACCCCAGCAGAGCTGCCCTTTCCAGCAGGCTGTGATTGTGCCAAGCGCCGAGGTCTCACTTCCCGAATCCAGGATCCTGATCGACCCAGGGCAACTGGGAGATGCTTCCGCGGTTGCCTGAGTCACGTGGCGGGTGGGTGGAAGACCCGGGTCCATTCACGATGCCACAGCTGCCCTCTTCCAGGCTCAGGGGTGTTTCTGTTCTTCCAGAATGTTTGAACAGGACCAGACAGCAGCAGCTGGCATCTCTGGGGTTCTGAAAGGCTCCAATAGGCTAAGGACTGTGAAAGTGCTTAGGAAGGGAAAGTCGTGGCCAAATGAGCAGCCTGGCCAAAGCTTAATGAACTGGAAGAGACCTAGGGTGCTCAAGCTCCAGGTCCAGACCGGGCCTCCATGTCCTTCCCGGCCTGATCACGTCAGCGCCGGGAGCGCTGCTTCTAATCGCTGAATGGCCCCGTTCAGGGACGGCCCTGCTCGCTGGCCGTGTGATCTGGGAGGCACACTGCTGCATCTCTCTGAGCTGTGGCCCCTGGCGCAGGTAGTGGGGCGCCCCCTGCCTCGGGAATCGCTGCAGCGCCCACCAATCTGGCACTCAGAAACCCTGGGGAACGGTGACGGGTTTTGTCACAGTGGTTTAACTGTCGCCTTCACACCTCACCCTCCTGACACACGCGCAAGGCCAGTAAGTGCCTTCGCGAAAGTTCTTCTCCGTGACGCTCTTTGTGGGCTAAAGGGAAGTACTTGGAGTAGAACAGGGATCCAGCCGAGATACGGGCGGTCAGCACCGCTGACCTGCACAAGGGTTCAGCAGGGACAGAGGCCACTGAGAGGGGGTGTGGCTCGGCGGGTCCACCCGACCCCAGAGGCCTTGCCCCATGGTGCCCATTGTGGATGCGCTACCTGGCTATCCCTCACATCCCCTTTCCCCACTGGTGCTCTCTGAAACCCCGAGATCATCGCCTGAAAAAGCATCTGGACTCAGAGCAGGCGCCTGGAGTTCTGAGCCATTAAAGGCCTGTGGAAAAACTCATTTAATCGGAGTGATCTGGTGCCGGTCCTGAAATACGCTCCGGGCCAGGAAATACTGGGATTAAGTATTAAGTGTATTAAGGACTTGCCTTGCCTGTAGTCATCCTAGTTCAATCCCTGGCACTGCATAAGGTCCCTTAAGCACTGCCTGGAGTAAGCCCTGAGCACCGCTGGGTATGGCGCCTGGACCAAAACTGAATAGCAAAGATGTTGTAAGAGACAGATATTCCTGGGACCGACCGCACCACCACCACCCTGCTGTGTGGGCTCTCTGACAGGCAGGAAGGGGGACTAGGAACTAGGGACATCCCAAGAGATGCTTCCCAGCCCTGCCTGGGCCTCATGCGAGCTGATGAAACATCTTGAGCGTTCCAGGTGTTTCTAGCTCCACCGTTTCCTGTTGCCAGAATCTCCAGTTTTTCCAGGCTGTTAGGCAGCGGGACCTGGCTGTATGTTCTCATCACTTGCGCTTTGAAAACGCCCCCAAACCCAAACCCCAGAGTAGGAAGCACCTGGGAGGTTTGGCTTTTATTTGTGGTAAAAGACAAACTTAATATCAGCGTTAGCACTGGGCCATTTTTTAAGTATAGAGTTGAGTAGTAGGAAATCGAGTCCCACTGTTGTGTAAACAGTCTCCAGAAGCAACACTGAAATTCTCTCCCTATTAATAACAACTGTCCATTCCCTCCCCTGACTCTTACTGCCTCGAGGAATCTGACTCCTGAGGATGCTTCATGTGAGGGTACAAACACTCTTGGTTCTTTGGCTCTGACCTATTTCCCTGAATGTAATGTATTATGTTTATTCTTTTCCTCTCATGTGTCAGAATTCCCTCCTTTCTTGATGGGGGGACACACCCAGGCCGCTCATAACCTGCCCCCTGGCTCTGCACTCAGGAATGACTCCCGGTGTTGCTCGGGGCACCATATGCGGTGCTGGGGATCGAACCTGGCTGCTCGCAAGGCGAGCCTCTGTCCTCTGTACTGTCTCTCCAGGAACACAACTTCCTTCCTGTTGAAGACAGACAGCATGCTCTTTTTAAAAAATATATTTGACTGGGTTTACTTTTTTTAATAATTATTATTATTAATTTAGCAGGGGCAGGGGTGGAGCACACCCAGCAGAATTTGGAGTTTTTCCTGGCTCTGTGCTAAGGGGAGGTCCAGGGCTCAGGAGACTGTGGTGCCAGGATGGAACCTGGCCTCCCGGGCGCAGGGGCGCCCAACCAGTGAGCCACCCTCCGGCCCTAGTACGCGCGTGGATGTATCTGGGCCACATTTTATTTTAGACACGCGGAGAAGGCTGTTAGGAATGCGGTAGACAGATACCTCTTCCGGACTTTTGCTTCCGATTCTCCAGGCCTTGGATGTGAGGGCGATCTGGCTGCGACATCAGTCGTCCCACTGATCACCGGTTGATGCGGCTGCTCTGGCTGGCTAGGCGGGTGTCCCCTTCCTCCCTCACCGTTCCATGTGCGCCCTTCCCGAAGCTGTGGTTGAAGAGGACGACCTTCCCGAATAGAGACGGACTGGTCTTTGGTCGAGGGTATACGAGTAGCTGTGTTCCCTTGCTAGAACCTCCAAACAAGCTCTCGATTCTCCAGGCTTTACACCGAGACATGGAATCACAGGCTCACATGGTGATTCTGTCCACGACGTGCCTCGGCCCGACACTGACTGCGGTGTCTG
>JAJIBD010008957.1:0-54669 GCA_021461705.1 Cryptotis parvus
TGGCAGAACTTTAGATGAAATGTCGGGTATGCTGCTGGGGTCCCCGACAGTGTCAGGACAGAAGTTCTCTTCTACCTCCGAGGACGCTGGGGAACAGATGAAAACTCACGAAGTACGGTGCAGTTCCAAAAAAGGCTTTTAATAGTACAAAAGCTCTTCCACAGCACTCCAATATAATGAACAAACTCTAGCTCTGGTCTGAACTTAGACCATACAAAAGAGCCTAAGTCTCCCACCAAAGAGAGAGGATCTCACCGAGATGAGTCCTACACAGAAGGAGCAAAAAGGCCAAAGAGCAAAAAGCCAAAAGCAAAAGGCCGAGGAGCTAAAAGCCTAAAGCGAAAAGGCGAAGAGGCCTCAAGTCATTCCCCTTATATACACCAAAGTAATCCAATTTGTGACAGGGAGGGTCATGTCAACAAAGAACCCTAAACAGAGTGTAGACAAGCAATGCCACACCCTATTGCAGGTATAAACAAAGGTTACATCCAAGGACTAATCCCAAGATTATCTCTTATGTAAAACACTGGAGAGAGAGAGAGAGAGGGCTGATATAAAGTAATACATCTTAATTTCATGAGCTCCATGTAATCTAGATGGTACCCACAAGGTCCTTCTTATTATTATCTGCACCAGGGTGATTCTGAGTATCTTGTTCTCATGTACTGAAAGGGTCACACTCGCCTGCTTAGAGCAAACTAGTATGATCCTTCCTATAGTCTTCCTATAGTCTCAACGTAGCCAGGGTGGTAGTCTCCTGGTAAATTCTGTCCCCACGCTGGGTGCAGTGGGTATAAAGAGGAGCTGTGCCTAGTCTAGAAAACATAGAAGTCTTAGTAGATGTATAAGTCAGAAGTTATTCAATCAAGGTGACTTCTGTAACTGCCACACCCTCTAGCAGTGTTTACATAGAAGAGAGGTCTCATTAGAATGAACCTTGGTTTAAATAGATTAAGCTGTGAGTGGGCAAAACAACAAAGCTCCCAGATTAGCAAGATCTGTCATCCAACAGATGAAGGACAACCATGCGCAAGCGAGCTGGCTTCTGAAAAGTATTCAGCACAGTCGATCATATCCACATGGTAACCAAGCTCATTGAGGTTTGTACGGAGTTCAAAATGCTGCCCTGTCTCACGTTCACTGATTTAAAGAAAGCCTTTGATTCTGTTGAGACCGAAGTGGTCATTGAAGCCCTAGCCAAACAGGCCGTTCAAACTCAATACATCAAGATCCTTTATGACCTATATTATGGATTCACCACCAGGATCTCACCATTCTACAAGGAAGTGATCATTGATGTCAAAAGAGGGGTTTGGCAGGGTGATATCATTTCACCGAAACTCTTCAGCGCCACCCTTGAGAATGTCATGCAACAACTAGAATGGGAAGGAATGGGAGTGAAGATAGATGGTCGAGCAACTACACCACCTCTGCTTCGCTAATGATATTGTTCTAATAATACCAAACATTAGCCAAGCTGCACAAATGCTGGCTGACTTTGGCTGTGAATGTTAAGAGGGAGAGCTATAGCTGAATCTCAACAAAACAAAGTTCATGAAAAATGAACTAGTTCTAGATGCTCTATTCACTCTCAATGGAATAAACATCTCTGAATGCAGCAGTTATGTGATGTGTATCTACCTAGGTCAGGAACTCAACATGATGAATGACCTAGTATCTGAACTGCGCAGGAGGAAGAGAGCAGTGTGGAATGCCTTCAAGAGCATCGAAGAAATAGCTAAAAGGACAAAGAAGCTCCAGCTCTGGGCACATCTCTTCCATTCCACTGTTCTCACTGCATTAACATATGCCTCAGAGACCTGGGCTCTATGAAAACAGGATGAAAACACTATTTGGGTCTCCCAAAGAGGAATTGAAAGAGCTATGCTTGGAATATCATGCCTCACTCAAGTGAGAGAAGGAATCCAGAATTCCGACCTCTGATGATGATTGAGAATCAGAGACGCTGTCTCTTGCCAAAGCGTCGAAAATCAGATGTGCTGGACATGTAATGCGACTTGGAGACAACCACTGGACTAGAGCCGTTACCAACAGGATCCCATGGGACATCAAAAGATCACGTGGCTGCCCACCTACAAGATGATTGGATTTCTTTGTCAAGACCCTAAAAACGATTTGAGGCTCTTCATATTCCTGGAGCAAGAAGATGCCCTTGGGCTACACTGGCACATGACAGTGTAAGGCAAATGCTCTATCCACTGTGATATCGCTCTGGCCCCAAGTCATAATTTTTTTTAATAAAAATGAAATAGCATTTTAATCAAACTTCTCTTGTGAGATTTTTTCTTCCAAGTTGAGCTTCTTCTTCTTCTTCTTCTTCTTTCTTCTTCTTCTTCTTCTTCTTCTTCTTCTTCTTCTTCTTCTTCTTCTTCTTCTTCTTCTTCTTCTTCTTCTTCTTCTTCTTCTTCTTCTTCTTCTTCTCTCTTCTTCTTTCTTTCTTTGTCTTCGTCTTCGTCTTCTTCTTCTTCTTCTCCTCCTCCTCTTCTCCTTCTCCTCCTCCTCCTCTCCTTCCTCCTCCTCCTCCTCCTCCTTCTCCTCCTCCTCCTTCTCCTCCTCCTCCTCCTCCCTCCTTCTCCTTCTCCTCCTCCTCCTCCTCCTCCTTCTCCTCCTCCTCTCTCCTCCTCCTCCTCCTCCTCCTCCTCCTCCTCCTCCTCCTCCTTCTCCTCCTCCTCCCTCCTTCTCCTCCTCCTCTTCTCCTTCTCCTCCTCCTCCTCCTTCTCCTCCTCCTCCTCCTCCTCCTCTTCTTCCTTCTCCTCCTCCTCCTCCTCCTCCTCCTTCCTCCTCCTCCTCCCTCCTCTTCTTCCTCCTCCTCCTCCTCCCTCTCTCCTTCTCCTCCTCCTCCTCCTCCTTCTCCTCCTCCTCCTCTCCTCCTTCTCCTCCTCCTTCTCCTCCCTCCTCCTCCTTCTCCTCCTCCTCTCTCCTCCTTCTCCTCCTTCTCCTTCTCCTTCTCCTCCTCCTCCTTCTCCTTCTCCTTCTCCTTATCCTTCTCCCACTTCTCACACTTCTCCCTCTTCTCCTCCTCCTCCTCCTCCTCTTCCTCATAGTTTTCGTTGTCTTTGTCATCTTTGTCATCTTCGTTGTTGTGTCATCGTCTTATTATTTTAGAAAATCTCAAACTTATTCAGAATAGGGGGAGATAGAATAAATAATAAGCCTAATTGCTCAACTGTTCAGTTTTTGTATTATGAAACATTTTCTTATAGTTATTTTCCATCTCTATTAAGACTGCAATGGCTGCTGTTACCTCAAATACTCTGTGTAAAGCGACTCATACAGCTTCTGCTACAGATCAATTGATGGGCCAAGCATTATCATTGCCTAGTGAAAATTGGGGAGGTTATGGGTAGGAACAAATATTGGTGCCAACAAGGCTTTTTAATTCCTTGTGGTTGAGCACAAAGGAAGACCACCATAAGACCCAGTCTCCAGAAGCTGTTCCCTGCCCTTTAGCCAGGATGTCACTTTGAAACCCACCTCCCCATCCCTTGACCATTACAGAGCTTGTAGGGGTGGGGCCCACTTTGACACATGTCCAAGCCCCCTGGTGAATTTATTTTATCTTTAATTGATTTTTATTAAAAACACTGTGAATTACAGAGTTGTTCATTCTACAGCTGTTTTGAACATTAGTATTCCAACACATCACTGTGACCTTCCCTCCACCAATATCCCGTTTCCCTCCCAATCTCAACCTGCTCTCTGAGACACATAACACATTGAATATGAAGAGCCTCAAATCATTTTTAGGGTCTTGACGAAGAAATCTGATCATAACACATTGACTTTATATTGCTTATTCCAGTAACACTTTAAGAACTGCTGAATAGAATGGTCAGAAAATAAATCAGCAAGGGGCAATTGCTATTTGATCTTGACCTACGTAAGTAAGAAAATTAAAACCATTTAATATCATATAAAACTTCCTAATCTCATTTGCATATATATATATTTTCAACTCTGGAATCAACAGCATATTACATTAAATTTTATTTTATACTTGGATCTAGTTATGATAATAATCATGTCTCACCTGTCATTAATAACACTCTTTGAGACAAATCTGTGTTAATATATTTTGGAGTTTCCATCGAATTGGTAAGACCTACATATGTAAATTTTCCCCTTACACTTTATATAAACACTGTGGGTTACAATGCACAAATAAGGCATTCATTCCTTCCTAAGGATGACTAGTGTGGACTATTTCCACATGTAAATAAAGATGATTATCTGATATGGTATTATGCCTATTAAAAGAGCAGTTTTGATTTTTCAAGACTACAAAAATGGCTTAAAAATCAATACTCAATCTTCCTGTAGTTTCATAGGACAAACTTGCTTATGTGGTGGTTTTTTTTTTTTTTTTTTTTTTTTTTGGGGGTCACACCCGGCAATGCTCAGGGGTTTCTCCTGTCTTTGCACTCAGGAATCACTCCTGGCGGTGCTCAGGGGAACCATATGGGATGTTTTGGGAATCGGAACCCTGGCGGCGGCCATAGGGCCGAAACCGGCCGGTGCCAAGGCAAATGCCCTACCCCGCTGGGCTATCGCCTCCGGCCCTGGAGGTTTTCTAACTTGGTGTGGAATAGCTGAGTGTTGGTAACTCTGAAGAGAAAAGAAAACAAAAAGCCAAATGATATTAAGCAACATAAAGTCCTCTCAGAATGCATTAATATGTCAGTTGAGAGCAAAATCCTTGAAACCTTGGAAGGAGATGAGCATGTGGAAGGTACTAGGAGATACACACACTTGAAAAAAATTGGCAGGGAAACAGTGGTCTCTTCATAAACTCCCTCCCAGAGAGTGTTTCTCCCATGAAATACTAACACCTTTATCATTAGTATGGATATCCAATTTCCACAGTGAACAGAAGCCTAGCATCAGGCTCTCTGCAGATGCCTTGTGTGAGCAACACATTTGGTGGGGAGTAGGGTGGAGGGGAGTGGTTTGGGGCCAGTGGCTCAGGGCTTACTTTTGCTCTGCCCAGGGATAACTTCTGACAGTATCTGGGGGATTATATACAGTGCTAGGGATCAAACAAGGTCAGCCGTGTGCAACACAACACACCCTTAACCCCTTTGCTCTCTCTCTGGACCCAAGCGCATAGCTTTGCCTTGTGTGTATTGTGTGTGTGTGTGTGTGTGTGTGTGTGTGTGTTAGTGTTTGGTGTATTGGCCATACTCACAGTGCTCAGGAGCTCCTCTTAGCTCTGCTCAGGAGTCACTCCCTGTATGTGCTCAGGGAGCCATATGTAGTGTCAGGGATCAATCTGGAGTTTTCCTGCGAGACTAGTGTCTGGGGTGCTGGATACAAGGTTCTGGGTAAAGCCCATCTCGACCATACACAAAGCAAGCACCTACTTGCTGTTTTATCTCTTAACTCTTTAAAAAACTTTCTTTTAAAGGTAAGTTCCTGAATCCCACCTAAACCTAGAAGCTCTGGGGTATGTCAAGAAACTAGTTTCTTAATAATGTGGCCAGAGAGAAAGTACTTTTTATGACTCCAAAAACTCTGCCAGGAGTGATCCCTGAACACAGAGCCAGAAGTAAGCCTTGAGCACTGCTGGGTCTGCCCTGCCCCACACAAAAAGACAATCTTTAGATAATTCTTGACTATCATAAATCTGAAAACCATTAGCAAAAGGGTTATTCCTAGATTGGAATTCTGATGACGCTAGCAAAAATAGCTACATCTTAAGCAAACCTCACATAGACATTTTTTAGTCTGGGACTAAAAATGACTCAGCAAAGATTATATGTATCACTCAAGGATTTATTGTTTACAAAAGATATATGTACTTTCTTTAAATAGGGAGATTTTAAACATATGTGATGAGTTTTTATATTGGTTGATATCAGCCCTCCTTTAAGCCTCCGCCCATTCCCCACAAAAAAGCAAGACTATTGCTCTGTTCGCTCTATTTTTTGTCCTGTTTCTCAAAGATATTCTCATAAGTTTATGTTGCTTTGCATTTTATGTATGTATGTATGTATGTATGTATGTATTTATTTATTTATTTATTTATTTATTTGTAACCATGAGGGTTCTTTCCTTCTGGAAGCTGGTCTCACCTTCTATCAGTGAGTTCCTTCATGGCAAGCTGTCTCAGGACCAGAACCATGGTACCAGGCATAATATTTCATTTTACTCAAGCTTTCAGGTTGCTATTACTTTTTGACATTTTCCTTGGACAAAAATATTTATTCAGTGTCTTGGAGCATACGTGAAGAGTGCAGTTTCAGAGACTCACAGACATGGGGCAGAGCTGCTACTGGCTCTCCCTGTGCCCAGCCGCCACGAGGCACCCGGGAGGGATGGCGGGTTCTAGCCCTGGCCCGCCACCCCAGCAGAGCCCTCACAACAAGCCAGGCGACCCCCTACTCCATGAGGGCCTCCATTTTACACATCTGGACTCCCCCTCGTCAGAACTCCACCCAGCAGACCAGCCTATCACAGCCCGGCTTCAGTGCAGCAAGCAAGCGGTTCATCAATAAATGCTGGATTTAGAGATGACTACAAGAGTATGCTACCCACATGGCAGAGCCTGGCAAGCTACTTGTGTCGTATTTGATATGCCAAATACCAGTAACAATTATAGACCTCATTCTCATGACCTGATGGAATGGTTTGAGACTCTTTATGTTCCTGGAGCAAGCAGCTGCCCTTAGGCTCTACTCGCATGAGACAGGACATATGGAGATGTTACTAGTGCCCGCTCGAGCAAATCGATGATGAACGGGAAGACAGTGACAGTGATACAGTGATCCCCCACAAAAAGGAACAAGCAACAATTTCAATACTCAGTTCATACCTGACATTAACTATGAATCTCCTGAGTTGGTGCTTGGTACCTGGGTTGATGACCGTGTCCTGCTTTTCTACCTGGGTCCTCAATTTGGACACTTTCAAGAAAATGACCTTGGATTTAGTCTGTTTTCTGAATTCTTCCATTCCTTTGTGCTTGCTTTTGTTCATTGATTCATTGACAATAGATTAAATGTATGATTTTCTCTTAGGTTCTGTGATAGATTTTGGGGTGGTGGGTATCAGTACAGTGAAACACAGTGAGGGTATGGATGATATCAAGGTTTCGCAAACTCTGCCTCTCTGAATTCAGCCAGCTACCTGTCTTGTAACTATTATTGAAGTATAGCCATAGTAACTTACGGAGAGATACTGGCTGTTGCTAATTTTCTTTCTTTTTTTTTGCTTTTTGTTTCTGTGACATGGCTGAACTGTGTAGGGGGTCAGTTAGACAACTCCTGTTTATTGTCATACCTCTTGCCTGGGTGGGAACACATTTTCTCTGCTAACTACTTGGAGTGATTTGGATCAAATGTGAATATTTTTTATCAAAATATTTGTTATGTGTGTGTGGAGTTGGAGAGATATTACAGCAGTTCCTCACCCTGATAGCAACTGACCTGGATTTATTCACTGGTACCACATATGGTCTCCTGAGCCACACCAGGAGTGGTTCCTGAGCACACAGAGCCAGGAGTATCCCCTGAGCACAGCCAGGTATGGCCCTTAGCCACCTCCCACCCCAAAGATTTTAGCATAAGGCAATAATATATTCAAATATAAGACTTTGCTATTTTATAGTTTACAGAGCTGAATTGAAGTGTTCCACAATTACAGGCATGCATGCTTTTGTGACTTGATGAGAAATTCATATTATGCATGTGTAGCTTTTGCTGAAGAAAGTAGGAATACACTTTGCATATGTCAGAGGTACATGCATGACTATATCCATAAAACATTGGTTGGTCAGTTAGTTCCTGAGCAGAGAAGACTTTGAAGTGATTGAAATCAGAAATTTTGTTGTTTTCCTTTTAGGAATTCTGGGAGCTTCTCCCCAACAGTTCAGGGGCAGGGATGCTATGGGCTGCTATGTTGGGACTATCAGGGCCACCTGGCAGTGCTTTGGGCTGTGTCTCAGGGTTCACCTGGGGTTGATTAGGGACCTCCTGGGCCACTCCAGCCAGGGGGATGGGATGCGCTTGTCTGTTTGGTGCCGGGAATCAAAGCTGGGTCTCGCGTACATCCTAACCCTTGTACTATTTCCTGGACACCTGTCCTTTCATGGCTTCCTTTTTGTTTTTGTCAGTGGTTTACTCAACAGAGGAGGCTCCAGGAAGTGCCCGCAGGAAGCAGCATCATGATTGGTCAAGCGCGGCTTCGCCGCTCCCCAGCTTCCCATCCTGGATACCCAAACATATCTTTGGCGCATCGCGTGTTCCTTCAGGTACAAAGACCACCTGGAATAAATTTTTATGAATTTGGGTCCACTGGGAGTCTAAGCCTTAGGCTCTCTTGCCGCTCTCTGACCTCAGCTACGCTCATATCCCTGGGTTTCTGGTTCACCGATGGAGAAAGAATATGATATTTTTTGGTTTTTCGGGCTCCTTATCTGTTTCATCTGGGCTCCACTTCTAACTCCTGTTCTGGATTGGATGCCGGGTGCAGCCTTTGCCTTAATGACAAGGGGTGACTCTGTGGCTCGTCTGTCAGGGTACTGGTAAGGACTCTGGTCTGCTGTTGACCTCCCTTAGCACTGTGCCCATAGTGTGTTCTGAGCCCTGATACCGCCCAGGCACCCCTATGTAAGCGCCTGCCTCCAGAGAGAGGACCATGCAGCCCAGTCTCCTGGGAGAATTCTCTGATGACCATTCATGTGGTTTGAGGGAGCTAGAGGGGGCTGTGTCATCGGTCTGTGCTCACAAATACTGCTTCAAGCTCTCTCTCTCTCTCCCCTTCCCTCCCCTCTCTCTCCCTCCCCTCCCTCTCTCTCTCTCTCTCTCTCTCTCTCTCTCTCTCTCTCTCTCTCACCGCCTCCCTCCTTCCCCCTCTATTTTTCCCTCTCTCCCTCTCCAGAAGGGGGCAGTAGAAGAACACAGATTCATTCCCTGTGGCATCAACAGTTTAAATATCTGTATTTCACAAAGCTCTTATTAGGAACCACTCCAAGTGTTTTGTGAAATTATTTTTACATACACTTTCAGGGTTGAAAAATTCCAGAGCAGTGAAATAAACCCCACCCCAAACTCCGACATTTATGAATGGTTTCTAATGGGCTTGGTTTGGACTCCCGAGAAGAAAGCTGACTTTCTAGCTGAAAGAAAAGGGGGAGGAGACAGAGGACCCAGGAAGAAGAGCAAGCAGATGAGTTTCAGCCAGGAGGCCCAAGGGTAGCTTTTAACTCCTAGTGAATGGTTAATGCAAGTTTTATGTTGGTGATATTGGCTGTCTCTTACCCTCCCTCTCACGGGAGGCAGCCAGCACTCAGCCTTCAGCACTGATTCAGCATGTCCCACAAGCAATCAGTAGTGTCTAGTGTCTTTGGAGCAGGAAAGCCGAATTTGACAGGTGTGCTGGAATTGACAGTAGGTTCAGAACCAGTTAATCGTCTTTCCTTTTTCGGGTCACATCCAGCAATTCTGAGGAGTTACTTTGACTCTACACTCAAAATTATTGCTGGTGATGCTATGGGATATCAGGGATTGAACCCAGGTCGACCACGTGCAAGGCAAATGCCCTACCTGCTGTACTATCACTCCAGTCCCTCATTTTTCCTCTTAAATGAGGATTAAATAATTCCCATAATGAGCTTGGTGTTTACAGTGTTCGAACACTCATCCATTTACCAGTGCACATTTCTCAGCACCAATATCCCCAGTTCTCCCCTCCCCCAACCTGCCTCTGTGGGAGATACCTCTCACTCTCTCTTTCTCTCTCTCTTTGGTTGACAATACAGACACTGAAGGGTTATCATATAATCCTTTACCTACTTTCAATATTCAATTCTAGCTGGCATTACCATTTCCAACTATTATTGGCAAACTGTCCCTTCTCTATCTTACCTACCTTCCCCCTCCTCCCAACACACACACACACACACACACACACACACACAAAGACATACACACTTGTGGTAGATTCCAACCATTGACAGTTTTCCTGGTTTTGGATATTAGTCTCATACTGTTTTTTTTTTTTTAATCTTTCCCCATTCAAAGACTCGATACTGAGTGAGGGAGATTTTCTTTTTTTTTTTAACATTTTATTATACCACCGTGAGATATACAATTACAATGCTGTTCACGCTGGGGGTTTCGGTCACACAGTGTTCCAGCACCCCGCCCTCCACCAGTGCCCCCAGCCACCACCCATGTCCCCCCAATCCCTCCCCCTCCCACATCCCGCCTAAATGGCGGTTCTTATCTCCTCTCCTCTCCCGAGTGAGGGAAATTTCTTTCTCTTTCACCTCTGCCCAGTTTTTGCATTTCTGTATACTCAGACTACCATTACTCTCTTCCCAGCTGTCCAGAGATTCTTGTTCTTCAGATTCTAGTTTTTGTCCCTTCCCTTAGCTTGCCTGCTCTAATCCATATGAATGTTTTTTTTCTCCAGGATTTTATTGCATTTATTATCCATTTGGTGTAATTTAAACTTCATTTATGCTTGTCTCCTATTTTGTTTTGTGTTTTAAATAAGTTAATCTTGTCAACATTGCAGTCAAGACTCCTGAGGCCAGGGAACACATCTTATACTTTTTAATCTCCTGCTCGGAAGGAGCAGGCTTGCATAACGAGTCCAGGATCAATAAGTTCTTCGTGTTTGCTAGAGACACCTCAGGCAGAAATGATCTGCTTTGCTGCTAAAAATTATGATAGTCTCTGAGAAAAATAGTTTTCTATTGCTGCTTAAAAAATAAATCTGGAGACTCCTAACCTCCCTGCCAATATAGTTTATCCCCCAACAATTTTAATAATTGCAAAATATTATTGTCTTACCATGAAGAATTTTATGCAAATAGTTAACATTTGGAGGTCACTTTCTGTGACCCCTGTATTGGACTTCTATTCTAAGTGGAATATATTTATACTCACAGCAGTCCTCTGACGGTAGGTATCCCATCTTTGTAGAGAGAGACAAGTTTGGAAAGGTTGAGTGATTCCTATAAGGTTTCAAAGAGAGAGTAATTGCAAAACCGTTGTACTATACGGGCAATTTTTTGTGGCTATTGTTTCTGCACTTGACAATGCCTGTTTTCCACCCAGAATAATTCTTCTACATCTAGATAAACTCTCTAGAGTTTTCTGACTGCCTGTCTCAGATTTTTTTCAATTTAGATTCTGTGAATTAGTTGGGACTACTACATAATAAACAACGGCTTTAGTGTTTTTAAATCTTTGTTTTAAAATGTTCCACATTTGTCTGAATTTTCAGTGGGAATTCAGTCCTCCTTATTGTGGTAGTCAGAGGCATAGTCCCCCCTAAAATGTCTGTATTTTAATTCTTGGAGCCCCACAGATGTGGAAAGGGCACTCTCTGAAGATATAAGAGGTTAAGATTAGTAAAGGTCATCACAAGTGTCTTCTAAGGTGAGACAGGGTCAAATGTGGAAGAGAGCTTTGTGTTGATGCAAACAGTGCATATATTACACAGCCAAAGAATTCAGTGACCTCTGGAAGCTAAGAAGCAAGAAAGGATCCATACTGACACGGATTGGAAACTAGTCTTACAACACATAGGTGTTAGTCCCTTAAAACATTTGACTTCTGATCTCCAGATTTTATGAGAATACATTTGTCTTGTGTTAAGTTGCTCATAATTTGTTGAAGCACACAGAACAAACAGGAAATGAATACATGAAGACAAATTTCAGGGTTTATTCCATTTTTAGAGATTGAGAAGCAACATTAAGTGCAGTAGATCCTACCACACCAACTTGTATTGAGCCCTTACTCTGCTCTGTGAGTGAGAGGAGAAGAATCCATCTGAACATTACAGGTAAATAATGCTCAACTCTAAATGTTGTTCAGTGTCTGGGCAGTAATAGTTGGGCAGGATAGGAAAAGCATGTAACCAAACTCATATGGCACTAAGATATTTCTTTAGTTTGGAAAAGACAGGATAATGGAACAGGGTTTTATAATGAGATAGTATGTTTAGGAGATTCAATTGTGCTATCATTTTTGTTTCCTTTGTAGAATTTCTCCTGCTTATATTTAAATGTCTGTTTGGAAACACCCCTCTAAAACTACCATACCCAGCAACAATTACGTTTCCACATGAATATGTTGTCATTTGACCTCTTTAAGCTGCTTTTAGTTTGCTTTTTTAACAGTGGAATGTGAATGTTGCTGACATTGCTTTTAGGTACCAATCTGATGCATTCTTTTGAACTAGTAATAAATATTCCCCTGGGAGCCATTCTTGGTTTGGGAGGAAAATGAATAATGTTAGACGTCTTGAATTTGACAGTGATAAACAGAGTCAGCAGCTGTTTAGAGATCTGTTGAGGAGTCAGTTGGCTAAATTATTGCTGAGATCTTCTCTGAAGACTTTCCAGTAAAGCACTCCAATGTATCTCCAGTCATTTGTTCCAGAGAGCCACTAAATCAGAATCTGAACTTTGGGAACCATCTCATGAAAGCATATGGAAGCTAGCAGATACCCTATTAACAACAAAGGTAGTAGCTTGTGTGATCTTCCAGAAGTTACTGCACTTCTTTGAGCTACATGTTTCCTCACCTGAGAAATGGGTACCATCATGGTTTCTCACATATGAATGTCTTAGTGAAATAGCCACCATGGAAGGATTTGAAATACAGTTCAAACTTCAGTGTACTTCACACAGCTGAAAACGAAAAACTAAGCTGGGGTTGGCATTGCCAGATTTGGTGAACCAGAGTGCTGTTAAAAGAATTTATTTTAGAGGTAGGCTTGCTTCTTCCCCACCACAAGGGGAAGTGGATAAACAGGCTTCCCCAGAGCACCAAGATAAGAGAGCCACACAGATCCCACCATATATACCCATATATAAGCATCTCCTGAAGCCCGAGGGATGGACAGACATATGCTTATTGATCGGTGGGTTCCAGGCAGGTTCAAATGTCTTTTGTTTACAAGAGACAGAAAATACAATCCAGACTGAAGGAAACAATAAAGAAAATCTAATAGCACCCAATAGATTTAATTTCATGGAAGAATTAACTTACAGTGCCATAAAGGGTCAAGCTTCCAGCCCCCACCTCCATTCTGCCCTCCTCTATCCTTGACTTCCTCAAGGCTGTGTCCATGACCTTGGTGTTCTGAGACTTTCGTCTCTCACAGGCCCTAATTGATTTTCTATTGTGCACTGTTCAGTCCCAGTGAAGGGAACCCTTTCAGAGCTCTATATAATTTCTAATGTTTGCCCCCTCTCCTATGGTCTGGCATTGGATCAACTAATTTGTGAGAACTGGAGACTTGAACTACATCAGTTAGATTATGTCAAATTCTTAGCTAGAATTTGACTGAGAATGGGAAGGGGCACATTCCATAGAGAAAGCCATGGTAGCATTGGGCAGAAAAAGGGAGTTGAGTACAAACGCTCTTGGTGGCACAAGCTCAGCTCAGACCATGTGTAATGGTCTTATAAGCCAGGTTCTTCTAGTAGAAAGAAGGTGAAGGAGTCCAAGGGGCAGTATCTCCCTTGTTGGGGAGAAAGATTGCTATAGACTCTTATCTGGCTTGCTTTGAATCTTTTTTTTAATATTTTATTACACCAACATGTGATTTACAATTACAAAGATGTTCATGTTTGGGTTTCAGTCACCAGTCCTCCAGCACCCATCCCTCCACCAGTGCCCATCTCCCACCAACAACGTCCCCAATTCCCTCCCCCTCCCCCGCCCGCCTCCATGGCAAGTTCTTTATCTCTTCTCTCTCTCTCTTCTCTCTCTCTCTTCTCCTACACATCGTGGATTGCAATACATACTTTAGAGATCATCATGCTATCTTTTCTCCTATATTCAATGCTCAGTTCTAGGCTGGCATCATCACTTTGACAAATAGTAGCACACTGCTCCCCTCTCTGTCCCACCTACCCTCAGATTCCCACATGTCCGTGGTAGATTCCACCTTTTCTCCTTTTTTTTAATTGAAAGATGCTCATGTAGAGTCCCGGCTCCCACAGGTTTCCACTATGCACCCTCCACCCAAACCCATCTCCCATCACCAACATCCCGTCTACCTCCCTGCTCCCGCACCCCAACCACCCGGCGGGTTCTATATGTCATCTCCTTCCTCTGTATATCTCCCTCCCAGAAAACTTTCCTGCTCTTCGTGGAATGCAGTACACCAAATAACATCACTGTTTCCACCACCCTAGTGGCCCGGCGTGGCCGCAAGCGGCTGCGCAACCTGGGCTCGAACTGGTTTTGCTGTTCCTCTGGTCGTGGGGGCAGTTTCCCAGCGCCGGACAACGAAAATGGTGGCTAGTGTGATGGACGAGTCCCATCCGGCTGCTTCCGGGACCCCCGGAGGCGGCGGCCCACTCCCCAAAGCCCATCTGCCCTCCTCGGGGTTCCATGGTCAGCTGAGGCCCTGCGCTGAGCCAGGCTCCCGCCTCCCGAGCCGTCTGCAAGACCCTGGATGCTCTGCTTTGAATCTTTGGGAAGGATTTCCTGTTGACTCTCAATGGCCTCTCGGCTCAGGAGCCACACATGTTTATTTTTATTTTATTTTCTCTGAATCACTTAAAATTTTGTTTATTTTCTATTATAACACCATGAGAATAGACATTTACTGAAGCTGTTCATGATTGGGTTTCAGTCATACAATGTTGCAGCACCCATCCCTCCACCAGTGCACATTTCCCACCACCAATGTCCTCTGATTTCCTCCCCACCCCCCAGCCTGCCTCTATGGCAAGCACTTTGCCTCTTCTCTCTCTCTCCTCTTCTCTCTCTCTCTCTCTCTCTCTCTCTCTCTCTCTCTCTCTCCTTTTGCATGTTGAGGGTTGCAACACATACACTGAGTGGATATCATGCATATCCCTTTATCTACTTTCAGTTCTGCGTCACTTTTTTATGTTTAGGACTGAAAAATGGCTCTCCAGGTTCAGACAGACAGGCCTGTTGTGTGGAGCCCACAATCCTGAATTGTGTCAAGAGGTATTTATTGACCTGTTCAGCATAAGTTATTTCAGGTTTGTACAACACAACTCACAAATTACTGTGCCAGGAAAAGGAACCGGAGGCAAATGTGTGACTGTGAAGTTCCCTATCTTGTGTGTGTGTGTTTGTATAGACATGTATATTTTATATATGAAAAATTGTCTTTGGAGGCTTCATACCTGGCAGTGCCCAGGGTCTGCTCCTGACTCTGTGCTCAGGGATCGCCTCCTAGTTGGGCTCAGAGGACCATAAGTGGTGCCAGGGATCAAACCTGGGTCAGCTATGTGCAAGGCAAGCACCCTATCTGCTATACTATTATTATAGCCCCAATACACACACACATGCATGCACACACTATATACCTATACCTATACCTATACCTATACCTATACCTATACCTATACCTATACCTATACCTATATCTATATCTATATCTATATCTATATCTATATCTATATCTATATCTATATCTCTATTTTTATCTCTCTCTCTATCTCTATATCTATATATTATTTTGGGGGCCACATCCAGCGGTCGTGCTCAGGGGTTACCCTGGCAGTGCTGGGGATTTGAGCCCAGGTTTGCACAAGCAAGTCAAGTGTCTTTTTTTTCTTTTCTTCAAATTTTATTACACCACTTTTAGACATGCAATTGCAAGATGCTCATGTCGAGTTTTGGTTCTACAGTGTTCCAACACCCATCCCTCCACCCAAACCCATCTCCCATCACCAATGTTCCCACCTCCCTCCCCCTCCCACACCTCAACAACTTGGCGGGTTCTGTATGTCTTTTCTCTCCTCTCTCTATCTCTCCCTTCCGCCTACCTTTCCTACACATCGTAGAATGCAGTACATTAAAGGACATAACTGTTTCTACTAGTTTGATGGACCGCGCGTCGCAAGCAGCTGCGCAACTTAGGGGCCTCATGGTCAGCATCCAGACAGCGAAAATGCTATGGCTGATCACCCCAGGGCAGCTACTAAGTGGGGAGGTGGGGGGCACTGGGCTCAGACAAAATGGAGGGGGAAGGGCTGACTCCAGCTCCATCTGACAAATTCCCGGTGAGTCCCGCTTCTGGGAGCTGCCTACCTGTGCTTGAATTTGTTTTGCTCTGTTAATCTGGTCTTGAGGTAGCAGGAGCCACACATGTTTAGGTCTTACCATTAAATCCAACCTGCAGTACTGTCCGTTTGGGTTCACTCCTCTCTTCTGGAGGTTTTCTGAATATCCCAGGCTTCTGGATCAGTAGGGATGAAATAAACAATGAAAGGAAAAAACCTTTCTTGATAAACTTTCTGAGAACACCAGGGCAGGATATTAGTGTTTCTTCTCTTTGTTGACTCTATGGCATCAACTTAAGCTCTTGAAGTGGTCTGGTCTCAAATAAGACATTTCAGTCAAAGTCTTGGTTATATAACTGTGTTTCCAGTAGCACTCTATTATAGAGAAAAAAGTGATTCTTATTGAATTTATGCAAATAAACATATTGTTGTGAAAGATAAGAATGCTTACAAAAGCTTTTGCATTCTAATGTTATCAGGGGATAGAAAAATAAGCATTTTATCTCTACTCATAGAAAGGTTAGAATTTACCAAATAACTATAGGTCAGAGTCATCTTAAAAAAAGGAAAAATTTATTTTTTAAATCAGAAGAAGTAAACCACAAAAGAACCAATAATCTTTCAAACAAAATGTTTGAAATACTCATCCTTAATACTCAGTACTTGTCCTCAACAGGTCATTTAGTTCCATGTAATTGTTGTTGGCTGGCTTGTTTGTTTTTGTTTTGGGGCCACCCAGGGCTTACTCTTGGCTCTGCACTTAGGGAGCACTCCTGGCAGGGTTCAGAGACCATATGCGATGTCAGGGATCGAACCCTAGTTGGCTATGTGTAAAGCAAGTGCTATGACTACTGAACTATTGCTCTGGCCCCATGTAATTAATTCTTGATTTAGATCTTTGTTAGCAATATTTTTTTTTGCTGTTTTGTGTCACACCCGGCAATGCTCAGGGGTTTCTCCTGGCTCTGCACTCAGGAATTACTCTTGGCGGTGCTCGGGGACCATATGGGATGCCGGAGATCGAATCCAGGCCAGCATGGGCCAGCTGCATGCACGGCAAATGCCCTACCCGCTGGACTATCATATCACTCCAGCCCTTTTGTTTGCAATTTTTATAAGTCCATTTTTTCCATAATAACTTCTATAATTAGCAAGATACTATAAAGTGATTATCGGTAAACATCTGAAGAATACAACTGACTGGTTCAGCACTTCCATGATAGTACGAAGAAAGCCAAGAAAGAGAAAGACACAAAAGGACACCTGTCTTCAAAAACTCTCGAGCTCATTTGCCAACCTGGCAAGGCACAAGCCTCAGGCGACCAAATGATAACGTCCAAGCTCGCAAAGCAGTGCAGAGAAGTGATAAACTCAAAGAGAGAAGAGCAGAAATTCTGGAAGATGCAGCAGAAGCCGGGAAAAGCATTCACAATGCCTGCCTGTCCTTTGCCAACTATAAGACCAAGATGACTGCCCTCTGACGCCCTGATGGATCTATCACATCTTCCAGAAAGGCAATGGAGAAGATTATCCATGACTTCTACTCAGATCTCTTTGATAGCCACGTCCACCTGCCCACATACCAAATTCCGCAGGATGGATATGTCGTTCCCAATGTTCTCCCTTCTGAAATCCAACATGCCATTTTGTCGGTAAAGAAAGGAACATCACCAGGCCCAGACAAAGTCAGACCCGAACACCTGAAGAATCTGCCATCAGTAATCATCAATACACTGGCTTGGCTCTTCACGTGCTACCTGTCCGAATGCGAGGCGCCCTCCCAATGAAAAACCAGCAGGACAGTTCTGTTGTTCAAGAAAGGGAGACATTCACGACATTGGCCCCATCTGCCTATTGTTCATCATCTACAAGCTGTTGACTCAAATCATCCTGAACAGGATTGGCAGAATATTAGATGAAGGACAACCATGCGAGCAAATGGGCTTCTGAAAAGGATTCAGCACAATCGACCATATCCACATGGTAACCAAGCTCATTGATGTTTGTAGGGAGTTCAAGATGCTGCTCTGTCTCACGTTCATTTATTTATTTATTTTTTATTTTATTTATTTATTTTTCTTTGCTTTTTGGGTCCCACCCAGCGATGCTCAGGGGTTTCTCCTGGCTCTGCACTCAGGAATTGCTCCTGGCGGTGCTCAGGGGACCATATGGGATGCCAAGGATTGAACCCGGGCCGGCACAGGCCGCGCAGTGCTAGGCAAACACCCTACCGCTGGGCTATCGCTCTGGCCCATCACGTTCATTGATTTAAAGAAAGCCTTTGATTCTGTGGAGACTGAAGCAGTCATCAAAGCCCTAGCCAAACAGTGTGTTCAAACCCAATACATCAAGATCCTTCGTGAGCTGTATTACGGATTCACCACCAGGTTCTCACCATTCTACAAGGAAGTGATCATTGATGTCAAAAGAAGGGTTTGGCAGGGTGGTACCATTTCACCGAAACTCTTCAGTGCCAACCTCAAGAACATCATGCAACAATTAGAATGGGAAGGAATGGGAGTGAAGATAGATGGTTGGCAACTAAACCACCTCCGCTTTGCTGAGGACATCGTTCTAATAACACCAAACATTAGCAAAGCGCACAAATGCTGACTTTGACTGAGAATGTGGAAAGATAGGTCTACAGCTGAATCTCAACAAAACCATGTTCATGAAAAATGAACTAGTTCCAGAGGCCCCATTTACTCTCAATGGAACAAACATCTCTGAATGCATTAGTTATGTGTACCTAGGTCGAGAAGTCAACATGATGAATGACCTAAAACCTGAGCTGTGCAGGAGGAAGAGAGCAGCATGGATTGCCTTCAAAAGCATCGAAGAAATAGCTAAAAAGACAAAGAACCTCAGGCTCCGGGCACATCTCTTTGACTCCACTGTTCTCCCTGCATTAACATATGCCACAGAGACCTGGGCCCTATGAAAGCAGAATGAGAACACTATTCGGGTCTCCCAAAGGGGAATTGAAAGAGCTAATCTTGGAATATCACACCTCACTCAAGTGAGAGAAGGAATACAGAGTTCTGTCCTCTGTCGCTGTTTCAGAGTCAGGGATGCTGTCTCATTTGCCAAGGCATCGAAAATCAGATGGGCTGGACATGTAATGCGATTTGGAGATGACCACTGGACTAGAGCCGTTACCGACTGGATCCCACAGGACGTCAAAAGATCACATGGCCACCCACCTACAAGATGGTCAGACTTCTTCGTCAAGACCATGAATGAACGATTTGAGGCTCTTTGTATTCCTGACACAACCAGATGCCATTAGGCTACACTGCACGTGATAGGGTCAAATGGAAATGTTACCAGCACCCGCTCGAATAAATTGATGAACAACGGGATGTCTAATGATCTAGTGATCTGATTATAATACAATTGGCAAGGAAGTTTACTCAATTTTGTGATAAAATATTTTAGAATAATATCCAGAACTGACCAATTATAGTATATCAAAATATCATATTTTTAGAAATTTCACATTAGTTTTAGAATACCTTCACCACTCCCCATATATATGTTATGTCCTTATGGTAGCAAACGGCAATTCCCTGATTACTAGTTTTTCTTGTGTTTTATTTTTGCATCTGTGTTCAACAACTTGAGCAAACATTTACACCATTAAGTCAACAGCTCTCCTGAAGAATCCTTTCTTTTTAGCTTCTTCCATCTTCTCCCTTAGGTAGACTCTTAGACAAATGACTTAATTTTAGGATCTATACCATTCCCCTTTTAATTCCCCCTCTTCCCCTTTGGTTTTTTGAACCACACATGGCAGTGCTCAGGGCTTACTCCTGGCTCTCTGTTTAGGGATCTATTCAGGCAGGGCTCTTGCGACCATATGGAATGCTGGGAATTGAATGCAGGTTTACTGTGTGCAAGGCATGAACCGTGCCCTTGGTATGATATCTCCAGCCCCTGTTTTGTCTCATTCCTTTGTTTATTTTATCAGTGTTTGCAGCTACTTGTGGGAAACTATGTTATGACTCAGTTCTTCTAATTCTTATTGGGGGTTGACAGCCATTAATATTGAAAAGAAAATGGTAGTATATGGCAAAGTCATCTAAAACATCTCAAGCTGACATAAGAAATTGCAAATGTATTCAGAAAACCTTTTCTGCTGTGGGATTAGAAGTTCAGTGAGTGAACAGACTAGACCACGTGGGAACAGCAGTTGGATATAAGGCAGTTGCTAGAATAATCAGCTACCAGAAGGAAAATCAGACAGATGGGACCCAGCATTTATAGTGGGCAGGCAGGTGATAGGTCTTAGTCCCAGCTGACATTTGAAAGGATGGGTTATTAGTTTAAAAGGTTGATACTTCAAACAAACAGTGCCTATGGGAAACTTTTATTTGTTTTTTGCCTTAATGTACTTGCACTCATCATATTGTAAAGCCTTAACTTTTCCTAAAAAAAAGAGCAACATTATGTAGAGATCAAAAAGGGAGCTGATGTTAGGGGGATTGGTAGAAGGTAGAGATAGAACCCATTGCTAAATAGGGACTTCCCAGAGACAGATCAAAAATGAGATGATTCCAGCATACCTAGGTAGTCAGCCATCCTGGGCCACATTCCTGAAGACTGAATATGAGATTTTCAGGAAGCTAGAAGGAGAGGAGGATGCCTCCTTCCAACTTTCTCCTTGGATCTGGGTCTATTCAAGATATATGGATAAGAATAGGTTAGGGGCGGAGCGATGCCAGTGGGTAGGGCATTGTCTTGCAACGGCCAGCCCAGCCGGCCTGGCGACCCCAGCATCCCATATGGCCCGAGACCGCAGGAGATCCTGAGTACAAGCCAGGAGTAAACCCTGAGCACGCGGGGTGACCCAAAAAGCAAAAAAAAAAAGAATAGGTTAGCACAAAGCAGGATAATGACCTCAGTTACTATCTTTTGATGAGAGACTCATCCACCATGTTGAATGGTGGTTGGTAATCAACCGGTGGTTGATAAATTTTCTGTTTGAAACAGGCACCTCTCTGTTTCAGAGGTGTCTGGGTATATCTGATGCTCATTGCATGTGATGACCAAAGTGGACAAAATGCCTTTGTTTCTGACAGTGGTGAAATAGTTACAATAATCCCTCCCTGAAAGGGATGTTCTAAAGCCTAAGTAATATGCATAAACAATTAGTACAACATGACCTCAAAGTGGAGAATCAGTGAACAGTAGATTGATTTGACACTATTACTGGGGTTTTCCATATTCCACTTATGTGGTTTCAATGATAATGCCTTAAGCTTTGGTAAACACGTTGAGTTACCTTTCAGACAACCCAAAGCTGCACCTGGTCCAGAAGACAAATGAATTTGATGAATAAATAAGACATGATGATGCATGAAATTTGAGAAAATAATTTAGACTGTTTCAAGCATTCATTGAAGTCAGGAGTGCATACTGCATGAATTATTGAAGAACAGCTGAAATTTAGACTGTTCATGTCATTCTGAGGTTTTACTGGAAAAAAGCAGATTATGAATATTTTGTTTATAAACTTTACCAATATACCACCTCATCCCATAGCCTCAGGTCACAATTCTGTCGATCATATTTTAAGGGTTTTCCATTGGGGATTGGCCAGTCCTTTGCTTTTTCTCTTTATATGTTGTGTATGGGCCTGGGAGGTGGACAGAAGTGGCCTTCTGCTATGACAAGATTGAGATAGACAAGACCAGTTGGTCTTTTGACTTTTTCTTTCTGACTCACTTCCCTTAGCATGACCTCCCCCTAGTTCCTTCCAATTTGCAGCAAAACTGAAAGATTTCATCTTTTTTCAGAGTTGAACATTATTTCATTATGGACACAGACCACAATTTTTTTTTAATTCATATCTTCATTATTGGATAGTTATGTCATTTCCTGATCTTGGCTAGTATATGTAAGGCAGCGGTGAACACAGGTTTGTGCCTGTATTCTTTCAGATGAAAAATTTTGTGTTCTTGAGGGTAGATGCCAGTGAGCTAAAGAGTTATCTTTTGGATGTATTAATTTAGAGGCACCTGCAAAATTCTAATTGAAGTTTCCAGTCAAGGAGCTATAGAGCCTCTGTCAGCAGGCTAGAGGAGAAGTTGAGTGAGAGATAGAATCTGGAGTCACCTGCATGGAAAAGCTAATTAAGGATGCAGGAATCAGTGGACACATGCTGGAAGGGGCATAGCAGAAGATTTACCATTGGGTACCTGGGGATTCAGTGGGACTTAAACACTTCAGATATGGTCCAAAAACAAAGGATAAGCATAACTTCTTCACACATGTCAAAAGTCCTGTCCCAGTAGGAAAAGGGCCAGGAGGAGTGGTCTACAGTTGGAAACCTGCCTCAAGTGCTAAGGAAGAAGTTAGCTAGGATAGAGAAGGGACCATATGACAAAGAGAGTTGGAAGTGACCACTCTGGATAAGAACTGCATGCTGCTGGATTAGAATTGAGTGCTGAAAGGAAAGGGATACACATGATGACCCTCAGTTTTATGTATGGCAAACTACAATGTGCAAAAGAGAGAGAGAGAGAAAGAGAGAGAGAAGTGCTTGCCATAGAGGGAGGTTGTTGGGGAGAAGTTGTGGGGGGGGGAAATAGGGCACATTGGTGTTGGAAATGTGCACTGTGGAGGGTTGGGTGTTGGAACACTGTATGACTGAAGCCCAATCATGAACAGCTTTGATGGTCTATCTCACAGTGATTCAATTTAAAAAAAAGTCCTGAATCTACCACAAATATGTGTGGGAGTCCAGGAACTGAGAATAAAATCAGTCCAGCTGTTGGAACAAATGCTGCCCTTCTGTGCTGGGCAGGCAGTATCTATGTAGGGAGGGAGTGGGTCTTAAACACTTCAGATATGGTCCAAAAACAAAGGATAAGCATAACATCACATATGTCAAAAGTCCTTTTGAAGTAGGAACAGGGCCAGGAGGAGGGGTCCACAGTTGGAAGCCTGTCTCAAGTGCTAAAGGAGAAGGCAGCTGGGATAGGCAGAGGGGGAGGAGCCACTCTGGCCAGACTTGGAGCGGAGATTTGGGCTCCTCCGGCCTTTCCTCCACCTCCATGTCATCCCCGGAAGAGAGACCCACGCCAGACCCACAGCTCCATCGGCAACCCCTGAAGAGATCCAGACCCATCCACTCCAGACCCACAGCTGCACCGCTCGGCCCCACGTGGAAGCAAAACCCATGGAGCTGACCTCTCGGTAAGGGGCTCGGCCAGCCCCTGACTGAGTCCAACATTGCTCCAAGAGTTTGCTCACATGTGCGGGGAGGGACCATGCTGGCCGGACTTGGAGTGGGGATTTGGGCTCCTCTGCCCTTTCCTACACCTCCATGCCAGCTACCCCAGAAGAGAGACCCATGCCAGAACCACAGCTCTGTTGGCGTGTGGCCACTCTGTGGCCATGCAACATTCTTAGAGATGATTTTAGGATCAGGTCCTTCCCAGAATCTTTCACATTTATACACTGTATACAGTTCTAGGCAGGTTCTAACTGATACCTGTCATCCCAGTAACCCTAGCAAGAAGCCAGAGCAACCCACACATCATGAGGTCAGTCATTCTCAACATCCAGACTCCATAGTTCCTCAGAGCTCCAACCTAGAGAAAACCTGATCTTTCCCCTTTAAGTTTCATCAGTAAATGCTGGAGATGAGAGCCTTCTACTGAGAGTATACCACCTACACGGCAGAGCCTGGCAAGCTACCTGTGCTTTATTTGATATGCCAAAAACTAGTAACAATTATGGACCTCAATTCCATGACCTAAAGAATGGTTTGAGGCTTTTCCTGTCCCTGGAGCAAGCAGATTTGGGTTACACTTGCTTGCGACAGGACGTATGGAGATGTTTCTGGTGCCTGCTTGAGCAAATTGATGGACAACGGGAAGACAGTGATAGTCACAGTGAAAACTACTCTAAAAATAGTCTGTTGTATGAAGATGTCAATGTATGTATACTCCACAGTGGGCAGTGAAGAGAAGGTGGGGGGGGGTCGCTTCTGTGGGTTCTTTCCTCTGGCCCGGCCTGACTCCCAACACTGCCAGTTTATTTTTTTGGGTCATACCTGGCGATACTCAGGGGTTCCTCCTGGCTCTACACTCAGGAATTAACTCCTGGCAGTGCTTGGGGAACCCTATGGGATGCCAGGGATCAAACCTGGATGGGCCACATGTAAGGCAAACACTCTCCCTCTGTACTATTGCTCCAGCCCCAAAGCAGTGCTCCTTATAACAAGAAATCATGCAATAATCTGGTCTCCATTTCTAAGCCTGCATTCATGAGCCTCACATCCTATAATTTAATCTACCTCACTTGATCACTTGATCACTTGAATCCCGTTATTCATCGATTTACTCGAGCTGGTGCCAGTAACATTTCCATTGAACCCTATCACGTGCCAATGTAGCCCAATGGCATCTGGTTGATTCAGGAATATGAAGAGCCTCAAACCGTTCCTTCAGGGTCTTGACAAGGAAGTCTGACCATCTTGTAGGTGGGCGGCCACATGATCTTTTGACATCTCATGGGATCCAGTCAGTAATGGCTCTAGTCCAGCGGTTGTCTCCAAATTGCATTACATGTCCAGCCCATCTGATTTTCGATGCCTTGGCAAACGAGACAGCATCCCTGATTCTGGAATGGCGACGGAGGTCAGAACTCCGGATTCCTTCTCTCACTTGAGTGAGGCGTGATATTCCAAGCATAGCTCTTTCCATTCCTCTCTGGGAGACCCGAATAGCATTCTCATCCTGCTTTTGTAGGGCCCAGGTCTCTGAGGCGTATGTTAATGCAGGGAGAATGGTGGAGTCAAAGAGATGTGCCTAGAGCCGGAGGTTCTTTGTCCTTTTTAGCTATTTCTTTGATGCCTTTGAAGGCATTCCATGCTGCTCTCTCTTCCTCCTGCGCAGCTCAGGTTTTAGGTACTTCATCATGTTGGTTTCTCGACCTAGGTACACATAACTGCTGCATTCAGAGATTTTTGTTCCATTGAGAGTGAATGGGGCCTCTGGAACTAGTTCATTTTTCATAAACATGGTTTTCTTTTTTTTTTTTTTCCTGCAGATATTTATTTATTTATTTATTTATTCCACCTTTTTTTTTTTTTTTAATTGAAGGATGCTCATGTGGAGTCCTGGCTCCACAGGGTTCCAAGATGCACCCTCCACCCGAACCCATCTCCCATCACCAACGTCCTGTCTCCCTCCCCTCCCGAATCCCAACCACCGGCGGGCTCTATATGTCATCTCCTTCCTCTGTATATCTCCCTCTCAGCAAACCCTCCTAAACATGGTTTTCTTTAGATTCAGCTGTAGACCTATCTTTCCACATTCTTGGTCGAAGTCAGCCAGCATTTGTGCCACTTGGCTAATGTTTGGTGTTATTAGAACGATGTCATCAGCGAAGCAGAGGTGGTGTAGTTGCCGACCATCTATCTTCACTCCCATTCCTTCTCATTCTAATTGTTGCATGATGTTCTCGAGGGTGGCGCTGAAGAGTTTTGGTGAGATGGTATCACCCTGTCTAACTCCTCTTTTGACATCAATGATCACTTCTTTGTAGAATGGTGAGATCCTGGTGGTGAATCCGTAATACAGCTCACAAAGGATCTTGATGTATTGGGTTTGAACACCTCAGAGCCCTGTAAATAGCCCATCTCCTTATTCAGAGCTTCCTAATGAAGCCACTAAAAATGCTTGTCATTATGGAAAATTTTAGCAATTTACCAAGCAGACAGATAGCCGGGTCAACTTCATGGACTTCGTGGACACCCGCGTGCATTAACCAGTTTCAGCAAGGACTGACCCATAGCCATTTAGACTCCCAGTATATTTCTCCTCCCATATTACTTTCTGGATATTCTGTTCATGAAGTATTGCAGGACTCCTCTAAGAGCCCCTTTTTCTACCCTGTGGAGATTTTTCCTGGTGGTCTTGCTCAAAACATTAGCATATAAAAAGACATTGGGTGAGGTGCTGGGAGAAATTACCTGAGGGCATTTGACCCTACCAGGAGAAGTTTACATTTGGCTTGCAGCTCCTCCCAGCTCTGCTGGGAGGCTTTGAATTTTCATCTCTAGATAACCCAGCCCAGAATGGGCTGGGCTGGGAGTTTGGGCAGATTTCTAGCTATAAAATAAGCTGCAAGAAAGAAGCTTGCTCTTTTTATCCCCCCTTTTTTTGCCTTTTCGGTTTCCCTTGGTGTTTTGCTTCTTTGTCTTCTTCATAATCTGTTGGGCCTCAACACGTGGTGGCAGCCATCTTAGCCTGCACCTGGCTGGGGCCTAGCTGGGAATGCAGAGTCGGAGGCTTTCCCTGCTCTTGGATTGTATATTGGAACCTGTAATAGTAAAGCCCTTTTAAAACTGCATCAAATTCCTGAGTTTTCATCTATTCCTCGCCAGCTTCGGAGGTAGAAGGGAACTCACTTCCCGGCACTGTTGGGGACCCTGGCGGAGCTCCCCGACAATGAAGCTTCTTTTTTCAGCAGCATTCTTACTTGTTTGCTTTATATGTATGGAAGGACTATGCTGCATGATATGTGTTGCATCCTCAAATACTAGGAACCTCTAATATATTAAATCAAACACTCAAAAATCCATGTTCCCTTCTTATGTAGGCAGGCAGACAGGGGGTCCCCAAGGCAATAAAGTTTCTTTTTTTTTCCTTTTTTTTACAATTTTTATTTATTTATTTTTTTTTAATTTTTTATTATACCACAGTGAAACATACAATTACAAAGGTGTTCATAATTGGTTCTTGGTAATACAGTATACCAGCACCCATCCCTCCACCAGTGCCCCATTTCCACCATCAATGTACCCCACCCCCTCCTGCCCACCCCCATGCTGCCTTAATAGCAGGTACCCCAGTTTCCCTCTCTCTCTCTCTGTCTCTCTGTCTGTCTGTCTCTGCATCTCTCTGCCTCTTATTTTATACATTGTGGCTAGCCCTGCAGGTATTTAGAGTTTATCACTTAAGTCTCTTTGTGTATATTCAATGGTGAGTCTTAATCTGCCATTACCATTTCCCACATTTAGTAAAACACTGGTATCTATTTATGTCGTATTAATGAATGCAGTCATTCTATATCTGTCCTTTTCCTTCTGACTAATTTCACTCAGCATGATAGTCTCCATGTCCCTCCATTTGCAGGTAAATTTCATAATGTCATCTTTTCTGACAGCCGCATAGTATTCCATAGTGTAGATGAACCACAGTTTCTTTTAGCCAGTCGTCTGTTCTCGGGCATTTAGGTTGTTTCCAGATTCTAGCTATAGTGAATAGCGCAGAGATGAATAAAGAAGTACAGATAGTGTTTCTGCTATGTGTTTTTCGGTCTCTCGGGTATATTCCCAGGAGTGCTATTGCTGGATCAAATGGGAGCTCAATATCTAGTTTTCGGAGGAATGCCCATATTGTTTTCCCAAAAGGGCTGGACCAGTCGGCACTCCCACCAACAGTGGATCAGAGTCCCTTTTTCCCCACATCCACGCCAGCACTGGTTGTTCTTGCTGTTTTGGATGTGTGCCAGTCTCTGTGGTGTGAGATGGTACCTCATTGTTGTTTTTGATTTGCATCTCCCTGATGATTAAAGATGAAGAACACTTTTTCATATGCCTTTTGGCCATTCGAATTTCTTCTTTTTTGGAAGCTTCTGTTCATTTCTTCTCCCCATTTTTTTGATGGGGTTGGCTGTTTTTTCTTGTGGAGTGCTACCAGAAGGCAATAAAGTTTCACCTAAGGCTGTCCAGAGTCACCTGTTTTGAAAACTGGAATGAAGACTTGATAAGACCCATTAACCAACAACAAACCCTGAGGGAGCTGGATCAACTTGTCTCTGCCCAGCCCTTAATCTGGATACATTTCAGGACAGAAGATCTAGCAGGAACAGAGTTCAAGAAAAGGAAGTTTTCAAAGAAGATCACTCCCAAAAATCTCTCCTTGGCAGTGGCCCTAGCATTGGACTTTAACCTTGGTTGAAGCCCCATATGGGAGTAGCTTGGGGAGAAATCTGTAAAAGCCATCCTAACCAAGGATGGCATGCATATGTTGCCTGAGCCCATGTGCTGCTTGAGCCCACGTGGCCGAGCACATGTGGTGCCCTAGCACGTGTGTCGCCCACATATCTCCCCTCTTGAGATGTGAACTCTCTCTCTCACTTTTCCTCCTCCTTCCCCTTCCTAAAACCTCCATAATAAAATCTGTTTTACTTCACTGCATGCCTGCTCCTGAAAATTCTTTTTCTGCGAGGAAGCCAAGAATGCTGAGGAAACCCTGGGTAAGGCCTAGGACTGACTTGCTTTTTTATCAGTCCTTATCCTGCTCAGCAGGTCCCTGGCGGCAGAGGCGGCTGGGGAGACAGTGACCATCTCTCTCCCCCTTCCCACCTCATATAAGCCAACCATAGGGCCCACCGACCTCACTTCCATTTTCTTTCCAATCTTCAGCCTCAACTTCCCATCTTTTTTTTTCCTCAGCCACCCCTACCTTCATACCCCGTGTTTTGGTATATGATTCAGCATGACATGGGTGGCCTTGGCAGTGGAATAGGGGAAGCCCAAGAGCCAACTCATTGTCCAGGCCACTGAATCCTGGAAGGGGCAGAGCTGGTGAGCAGAAGCTCCACCCTCTCCTTGAGTGGCAGACTCACTTCTTGGGCGTAGAGCTCCTCTTCCTGCTCAGATAAAAGATATTTTTTTTTTAAAAAAAGCATGTTTTTTTTTCTCTAAATATGTTTCTTCTTCAAGGGAGCTGTGACTGTTTGCAGGCCGTGACTTCTGTATCGAAGGGGCTCCAGGAGAGAAAGTTCTAGCATCACTGGAAGAAAAGGAGACTACTTTCATATACTCTGCCCTTTCATGGAGGGAAGGCGCTACTCTCAGGTTTCTGCAAATACTAGAGACCAAGGTCAGGGTCTTTCCTTTAAAAAAAAGGAGCCTGGGGCTGGAGCGATAGCCCAGCGGGTAGGGGCGTTGCCTTACACGTGGCCAGCCTATGCCGGCCTGGGTTCAATCCCGGCATCCCATATGGTCCTCCGAGCACCGCCAGGAGTAATTCCTGAGCACAGAGCCAGGAGTAACCCCTGAGCATCGCCGGGTGTGACCCAAAAAGCAAAAAAAAAAAAAAAAAAATAAAAAAAATAAAATAAAATAAAAAAAGGAGCCTGCAGACTTCTTTGGGGAGGGGGTATTGCAGGGAAGATTTGACAGCAGTGCCGTTTGCCAAACATAAGTCTGTGCAAGATTCTTGGGGAAAGCTAGAGAAACCTCAGCCCCCCCACCCTCTGTCTGTAAAGCCTGACACCTATGGGGGAACAGCTTTCTCACTCAGGATGGGAGACAAAGGAAGGGCATAGACACAGAGGTCTTGTTTCTTTCTGTTAGCTTAAATCCTTTTATTTAAATGCAGGAAAGGGCGTTGAGGACTTTGCACACTACAGACTAATCAGGATTCTGGGGAAAGGAGAGGAGTAAACCCAGGCGGTGGAGGTGAGGGTGAGGAACTGTCAGACTCAATCACTGTCTACGTCTACTTTGGAAAGTAGCTGGGGCAGGAAGGTCTCCTTTCCTTTCTGTCTGTCTGTCTGTCTGTCTGTCTGTCTGTCTGTCTGTCTGTCTGTCTGTCTGTCTGTGTCTCTGTGCCTGACTCTCTCTCTCTCTCTGTGTCTCTGACTCTCTCTCAGATGCTCAGGGATTACTCCTGGCTCTGGGCTCAGACAGCACTCTGGTAGGGCTTGTGGGAATCATATATGGTGCCAGATATTGAACCAAGCTGGCCATGTGCAAGGCAAGCACCCTACCTACTGTATTGTTGTTTTGGCTCCAACTCTGTGGTTATTAAATAAGCAGTCTGTGTGCATATTCAAGACCTTGGCTAACCCAGTCGCACCAGAGGAAAAGGACCTTGTAGTTCTTCTCTAACCTATTGTTCTGCTTTCTTTAGCACATGATCAGCATTATGCAAAGGACAGTGGGGCATGATGGTGATGTAGGCAAGCAGACAGGCCCACATGACAGTGAATTCTTGACCTAAGACTGTCCAGAGTCACCTTTTGGAACCAGAAACCAAGACTTGATATGACCATTAACCAACAACAGACCCTGAGGAAGCTGGATCCACCTTCTTGGCCAAGGCCTTAATTCGGCTACATTCCAGGACAGAAGACCCAGCAGAAACAGGTCAAGAATAGGAGATTTTCAAAGAAGACCACTCCCAAAGTCTACTCCCTTGGCAATGGCCATAGCAATGAACCTTAACCTAGGTTGAAGCCCCATATGGGAGTAGCTTTGGAAGAAATTTATAAAAGCCATCCTGACCAAAGGACAGTGCATATATGCTTCCTGAGCCCATGTGCTGCTTAGCTCACGTGGCTGAACACATGTGGTGCCCGAGCACGTGTGTCACACGCATATTCACCTCTTGAGATGTTTACTCTCTCACTGTCCCTCCCTCCTTCCCCTTCCTAAAACCTCCATAATAAAATCTGTTCTATTTCACTGCTCATCTACTCCTGAAAATTCTTTTTCTGCGAGGAGGACAAGAGCCCTGAAGAAACCCTGGGTAAGGCCTAGGACTGACTTGCCTTTTATCAGTCCTTATCCTGCTCAGCAGGTCCCTGGCAGCAGAGGTGGCTGGGGGAGAAAGTGACTGTCTCTCTCCCCTTCTGACCTCACATAAGTCACCCATGAGGCCCACCTACATCAATGGGAGGAAAGAACATACAGAGTTGCGGGTACTGCGACTAGTCTGTATCTGAGTATTCAGGACCATCTTCAGTGCTCTAGAGCCTTTTCTCAGAGAGCTGTGGATTAATTCACTTCTCATCAGCACCTCTGTAAGAACAAATATGTACCTGGTAAGTTTCTGTCAAGGAGAAATATTGAATGAGTGAATGTTCTAGTGGAGAATGTCTGCATAGCTCATGCTGAGCTGGGTGGGGACTCTGGGAAATCAAAACAGATGATCTCGGGGACGGATCAAGGCTGGTGTGAAGCTCGTCATTTCTCCTGATTCTAGTCCAGTCACATCCTAAGGGTTGCTGAGAAACTTTTCTTTCCAAACTCTTCCCCGTTTCTGATGACTTGAGAAGGAACAGCCCGATCTATATTCTGCACCTCTCTGTCCAAGGCCTCTGCAGTGTGAAGGTTGGAAATTGTTTTTTTTTCCCTGGAGGATGTTTCTCAGAGGCCAGATGAGAGGAAAAGTCAGCTAAGCTGGAGCATCGTTAAAGATCTCTTGGAAGCACGATGCAAACAGTACTCTTCAGACAATGTGTCTCCAATGTTCTGAGCCGTGACCTTCCCTGCTTCAAGTGAATACTGAGAAAATCAATTCTTCCTGAGTGAGCAACAGAATCTCAGTGGGGTTAGGAGGTAGGCGACAAGGAAATTTTGTACCTGATGGGAGTAGTAGATTTTGTCCAGGGGGCTGCAAAATAAATTTCACCAGGGGGTGGGGGAAGAGCTGAACTGACACTCTAAACTTTAGAGAGAGTGATTGCTCTAGGCACATTTATTTCAGTCTTGGGATCAAGGAGAAACTCAGAGGTTTTGTCACACAATGACTAGTCTGCTGAGCACAAAGGTGGTCCTCTGAAGCAGAAATGTCCTGTCGGGTCTGAGGCGCAGAGATGAGATCCAGGCACAAGACGTATTTCCATTAATATTTTTAATAATCACCAGCCGGAGGGGCAGCAACTCTCATCTTGGTGGCTAACTGGCCGCAGCTGACTGACCGCAGCTGAGAAGAGCTGACAGACCCCCAAACAAAGACCCCAAATTCCTTATATGCCAACATAACAAAGGGCAGTAAAACTTAGAGTTAAGTTTACATAATTGACACTGCAAGAACATTTAGGATTTATGGTGATAGGGAGGAAACACTCAGGAGCCAGAAGCCTGCAGGTGGTGCTATCTCAGTGAGGTGAGATAAGCAAAGAATGCAACAGTTTGTTAACTTAGCCTTCCTAAATTGCCCCAGAAGACAAGGTCTTGTTCATAAGACTCTGTCTAGGGCTAATTAGAGCCAACAAGAGAATGTGCAGAGAAATGACCTAGGATAGCCTTGTCTGTGTAACTGCAGCTTGATTAACAGTCTCACTAGGGAATTCTACATACTAACTCTATTGGGAGACAGTCTGCCAGAAGACCCCATGTATCTGTTAACAGGCAGTATACATCAGACCTTCCTTTGCATATCCTTAGATCTACTTACTGCTACAGTCCTCTGTCACTGTCACTGCAAACTGTTCATGAGTATTGTTTTGATAATCATGACTGTGGGGAAGCCTACATATAGATTGGAGAGAATAGGATCCAATCCTGTCAGGGTCCAATTCTGTGTTCTAATGGCTCAAAACCTCAGTGCTGTTAGCTGTAAGACCAAGATTGTCTGTTGCAGACTTGTTTGAGTATGAGATGTGATTGCTACGTAGGGCAGCTGAGGCAGTGCTCGCACTCATTGGGTGCCCAACTTTTGCCCCTTCTCCTGTATCACTGTATCACTGTCTTCCTGTTCATCATCGATTTGCTTGAGCGGGCACCAGTAACATCTCCATATATCCTGTCTCATGCAAGTAGAGCCCAAGGGCACCTGCTTGCTCCAGGAACATAAAGAGCCTCAAACCATTCCATCAGGTCATGGGAATGAGGTCTATAATTATTACTGGTATTGGGATATCAAATACGACACGAGTAGCTTGCCAGGCTCTGCCGTGTGGGTAGTATACTCTTGTAGTCATCTCTAAATCCAGCATTTATTGATGAACCGCACGGCTGCAAGTGGCCACGTGAGCTAGGCTGTAATAGGGTCTTTTGCTGGGTGGAGTTCTGACAAGAGGGAAGCCCAGATGTAGAAAATGGAGGCCCCTCATGGAGTGGGGGGGGTCGTCTGGCTTGTTGTGAGGCTCTTCTGGGGTGGCAGGCCAGGGCTAGAACCCACCATCCCTGGTGCCTTGTGAGTGACTGGGCACAGGGAGAGCTAGTAGCAGTTTCTGCCCCATGTCTGTGAGTCTCTGGAATAGTATACCTGGGCTGGATTTACAAAAGACTGCTGCAGGATGGATTTGCATGAGCTGGGCTGTGACAGGCTGGTCTGCTGGGTAGAGTTCTGACAAGGGGGAAGTCCAGATGTGGAAAATGGAGGCCCTCATGGAGTGGGGGGTCATCTGGCTTGTTGTGAGGCTCTTCTGGGGTGGCAGGCCAGGGCTAGAACCCGCCACCCCTCCCGGGCACCTCGTGAGCGGCTGGGCACAGGGAGAGCCAGTAGCAGTTCTGCCCCATGTCTGTGAGTCTCTGGATCAAAATACCTGGGCTGGATTTAAAAAAGACTGCTGCAGGGTGGATCTGGATGAGCCGGGCTGTGATAGGCTGGTCTGCTGGGTGGAGTTCTGATGAGGAGGAAGTCCAGAAGTGGAAAATGGAGGTCCTCATGGAGTGGGGGTCATCTGGCTTGTTGCCGGCTCTGCGGGCCAGGGCTAGAACCCTGGCCAGGGCTAGAACCTGCCATCCCTCCCGGGCGCCTCGTGAGCGACTGGGCACAGGGAGAGCCAGTAGCAGCTCTGCCCATGTCTGTGAGTCTCTAGACATGGGGACTACCCCTTCTCCTATTATTTTCTTTTTGGATCACACCCAGCAATGCTCAGGCGTTGTTCCTGGCTCTGTACTCAGGAATTAATCCTGGCAGTGCTCTGGGGACCATATGGCATGCCGGGGATTGAACCTGGGTCAGCTGCGTGCAAGGCAAACACCCTCCCTACTGTACTATCACTCTGGCCCTGCACCCTTCTCTTTCTTTCTTGGATACATCTCTCTAATTTCCAATGAAAACAGTGCTTTGTTGCACCCAAACTTTGAAGGACAAAAAAGTAAGTCTACCATGAATTTTAATTTATTATTTATTTCTCACAGCTCTGCCATTCCTTCTTGTCTCTACATTAATCTGCAGACACCATTAATATTATCTGTGTGATAACTGTGTGGTTTCCATTTGTGAACTCAGGGCTTCCTAAGCACTGCAGCAGGCATTGTCCTATCCACAGAGGAAGCGTACATCACTATGTATATATAGACATGAATTTCTCCCACTAGCATTTCCTGTCTGTCATCTCCACACTTCCCTTGTCCTTTTGTCCTCTTGCCCAGACTATTTCCTCTGGAGGCTAAACCTGCTTTTCTCCTGTTAAGGTGGAGAATATCTTACTGGCTCTACTATCTCTCCACAAGAATTTATTTATTTATTTCTTATTTCTTTTTTTTTTTGTATTTTTAATTTACTCTTTTTTTTTCTTTTTGGGTCACAGCTGGCAATGCTCAGGGGTTACTGCTGGTTCTTTGCTCAGGAATTACTCCTGGCTGTGCTCGGGGACCATATGGGATGCCGGGATCGAACCCAGGTGGGCTACATGCAAGGCAAATGCGCCCCCGCTTCCACAAGAATTTAATCCATTAATCTTCTTTAATCCACAAGAATTTTAATCTGGATGGTGTCAGCCCAAAGTTTTGAGTTATCCCAGAATGAGAAAATATTGCTTAGGGGTTGCTTCTGGGCCTATACAGGGGGTTGCTCCTGGTCATTCTTCTCCAGGAGAAGAATGACTCCTGGAGGTGCTTGGGGACCATTGGGGATGCCAGGAATTGAATTTAGATCAGCTGCGAGGAAGGCAAGTGGAGGTGAACCAAAGGTGTGGCTTGACAGCCCTCATGAGGGGCTGATGAGATTCTTGCATTTGTGCTTTGTAGATGCTTTTGTCGGATTATTAACCTGAATCTCCACCTCTGTTTCCACAGAGACAGAGTGGATGAAGCGGAGGTGTGTCTCGCTCTCTTTCGAGGCTTCTTCATTCTCTCCCCATGAGTAGCAGGTCCATTTTCCATGTTTTTGCCAAATTAAATTCAAATTCAATTACAGCAATTTTATTGCTCTCTAAGTGAATGTGATCATCTGTGCTCTTTGTCCTAAGGGATAGTTACAAAGTATGAAAGCACTCTAACAGGGCTGGAGAGATAATACAGTGGGGGAGGGCATTTGCTTGCACGTGGCCAACCTGTGTTCGATCCCTGGCATCCCATGTGGTCCTCCAAGCACTGCCAGGAGGAACCCCTGAGCATTGCCAGGTGTGATCCCAAAAAGCAAA
The DNA here is from genome assembly GCA_021461705.1 of Cryptotis parvus. Taxonomy (NCBI): domain Eukaryota; kingdom Metazoa; phylum Chordata; class Mammalia; order Eulipotyphla; family Soricidae; genus Cryptotis; species Cryptotis parvus. The sequence goes on from JAJIBD010008957.1 coordinate 35,162, forward strand.
AAGAAAAAAAAGGAGGCATTAGAGTCCTGTTAGTATGAAGTCAGACCTTTCCTTTGGGCTTACTAACAATGAAAACCAAAAATGGATTCAATTAAAATGGATATGAATCGATATTCATGCACTACCTAAAATCACTTTTCTTTTAGTCCAGTGTGGACATTATCCAAAATGGATAGTGCTGGTAGGTTTTTTTTTTTAAGTATTTTATTATACCACCGTGAGATATACAAATAAAAAGATATACAATTAAAAAGTTCATGTTTGGGTTTTGGTCATACAGTGTTCCAGCACCCGTCCCTCCACCAGTGCCCATCTCCCACCACCAACATCCCCGGTTCCCTCCCCCCTTCCCCAGCCCACCTCCATGGCAGGTTCTTTATTTCTTTCCCTTTCTCTCTCTTTCTCTTTTCCTTCCCTTCCAGACTATGGATTACAGAACATACATTAAAAGGTTGTCATGTGTATCCTTTTGCCTCTATTTAATGCTCAGTTCTAGGTTGGCATAAGTACCCTCGACAATTATTAAGTGCTGGTAGTTTTATCTCTCTCCAGTGCTCTTCTGTGTTATCTCTGTACACAAAAGCTATTTTGATTCCCATGGCCTAGATAGTGAAGCAAATACCCTAGAACCCTAGGCTCACTACTTATGGGCAGCTGGCTTAGGGACCAGCTGTTTAGTATCTTCATTTCCCTTTGAGTTTCTGCAGGAGAGCTCTGTGCAGGCATGCACTCTGGTGGGAATGACAGGTTTTGTGGCCTTGGGGGGGTGTATGTTTCCACGTCGCCATCACATCTAGCCTCTTAGGTGGTTCACCTCACTTTCTCAAGTGCTTCCTGATACCTTTCAGAGTGCTTTGCATATGGCAATTGCTCCATCAACATGAATCACTCGCAGCTTTATTCAGTACCCCATTAAACACCATTACCCATAAGCTTCATAGAGATAATGCAAATACCAGACCCTTTAAGTTTCACCATAACACAGGTATGAGAGTATTAGCAAACAAATTACTAGGTTTTTATTTGGGGGGGGTGGGTCAGTGGGTGGGAGGAGGACATGTTTTTACTGAGTTTGAGTTCATTTTCTTCATATTTGTTTTCTTCATCTGAAAGTTTAAGCTCCTGAAACTTTTTCTGTACTGATTTCCATGTGTTTCAAGTTGCTTTTGGAACACAGTTGATCTTAATAAGAACACCCCATCAAGCAAGAAAGCCAGCAGGCTCCTCATTATCATGCCAGGAGTTTATTTTCTGGCTGCCAAACCTGAATTCCACACTGCCGACTTCAGAGAACGGAGGATTTTTAATGGATGAGTTTGAGTGACAAAGGCAGAGAGCAAGTCAGTGGCCTGTCCTCTCACTTGATAGGATTAGAGTCGAATGAATAAAGACACGTGATGGGCTGAACGCGTTCGGGAAAGTGGGCTGTGAGCACGGGCTCTTCTGAACAGCATTTGCATTCTCAGGCTGCTGTACTGACTCCTTAAAATGCCATTTGCATTGACGACGGTATAATTGACATTGCTCCCTGAGGAGCCCAGAGGATCGTGGGGCTGTGGAATCAAAGAAAATTCATCTCTTCTGAAGGTTCTCCTTCAGTCATAGAATGCAGAAAGACAAGGACTTGGTGATGTCATATTAATTTGGAAAAAGAAAAAAAAGGCACAAAAATCAATCCATCATCAGTTTCCCCAGTATTTTAAAAAGCTCATTGCACGTTGTCTTTCTTGTTGACTTTTTCTTTTCAGATGCCTGGAATTATGTGTTCATTTACCTTTGCACTGTCTGTTGAGGTTGGTTTCCATCCATTTGCTCACATTGATCTCTCCTTTTCCAAAAGTTCTGTACTTCTAGCCATTTAATGTCCCCTGCTCTCATGAGCTTGGACGAAAAAGGAGGCTTGGATAGGAGATTCAGGATTCCATTCCTGATAAACTGAGCTGGAAGTGGATGGATGCAGTGATTGTGAGGGAACATAACCTTGGAGAGGTCAAAGAACAAAAGCAGTGTATATTTATTTATACTGCCTTTATTTATATTTATATAAAATAAATATATATTTATTTGCTTTTGGGGTCACACCTGGCAATGCTCAGGGCTCTGCACTCAGGAATTACTCCTGGCAGTGCTTGGGGAGACCATATGGGATGTCGGGGATTGAACCCGGGTCTGGCCGCATGCAAGGCAAACACCCGACCCGCTGTGCTATTGCTCCAGTTCCAAAGGCAGTATATTTAAGCACGTGATAGGAAGATAAGTACACAGATATAAATAAGGGCTTCAGTGCAACAGCCAGATTTCCAAAAAGGTCAGTTGTAATGTATTTTCTTCTAAATATGTGCTGAAGGAATGTCTATTAGCAACATTTTTCTAAGCATTGTTTGAGCAATGGGTTAAATGAGGAAACAAGTGACTTCTAAATAGACTTTCCGTCAGGGACATTAGAAGTGATTTGGTACATAGCTATATGGAACCTAAATTAGTCAAAAGATCTGAACTATCTAAAGAGGATTTCAGTTTGTATATTATTAATGCCGCACAGTCACTGAAGAGCACTTCCCTTCCCGTCCCTCCCCTCTCTCCTCCCTCCCCTCTCCTCCCCTCCCCTCTCCTCCCCTCCCTCTCCTCCCTCCCCTCTCCTCCCCTCCACTTCCCTCTCCTCCCCTCTCCTCCACTCCCTCCCCTCCCCTCCCCTCTCCTCCCCTCCACTTCCCTCTCCTCCCCTCCCCTCCCTCCCCTCCCCACCCTCCCCTCCCCTTCCCTTTCCTTCCCTCCTCCCCTCCCCACCCCTCCCCTCCCTTCCCTTTCCTTCCCTCCCCTCCCCTCCCTCCCTCCCCTTCCCTTTCCTTCCCTCTCCTCCTCCCTCCCTTCCCTTACCCTCCCCTCCCTCTCCTTTCTTTCCCCTTTTCTTTTTCCCCTTCCCTTTCCCCTTCCCTTTCCCTTTCTTTCCCCTCCCTTTCCCCTTCCCTTTCCTTTTCCCTTTCCTTTCCCTTTCCTTTCTCCTCCCTTCCTCCCTTTCTCCTCCCTTCCTCCCTTTCTCCCTTCCTCCCTTCCTCCCCCTCCCTCCCTCCCTCCCTCCCTCCCTCCCTCCCTCCCTCCCTCCCTCCCTCCCTCCCTCCCTTCCTTCCTTCCTTCCTTCCTTCCTTCCTTCCTTCCTTCCTTCCTTCCTTCCTTCCTTCCTTCCTTCCTTCCTTCCTTCCTTCCTTCCTTCCTTCCTTCTCTTTCTTTCCCAGTCTTATTTGTTTTCTCCCTCCTTTTTATGCCAAGTATGCTGAGTAAATATGGGCTCTGGTAGCAAGCCATCAGCTTTCCTCAGCTCTCTGTCCTGGTTTTGCCTTTCTTTGGTAAGAGTCTGCCTCTGGTTTGCTGCAAGTCTGTTTGAAACTAAGCTGGCTCATACCCAGTTCGCACAATGTCATGGATTCTGCTCTTTGCTGCCACCTTTCATTCTTGTCATCCTTCATCGGATTTAAATTTTATTGATTTTTTCCAATCAATTAGATTTGCACATCATGATATAGTATTTAGTATTTTTTCTTTATAGTCTGCTCTGCACTTGATTTTCTGCTCTTCTTTCTTTTCTTTTTCTTTATATTTTTATTGAATCATCATGAGATAGACTATTGTAAAGTTGTTCATGATTGGGTTTCAGTGATGCAGTGTTTCAGCATCCTCCACCCTGCACATTTCCCAGCACTAGTGTGCCCAGTTTCCCTCCCCTCCCCCACAACCTGCCTCTATGGCTGGCACTTTTGTTCTCTCTTTCCTTTTTGTGCATTGTGGTTTGCAATACAGACACGAAGGGTTGTCATGTCCATCCCTTTACCTACTTTCAACACTCAGTTCTTGTCTTCCGCTCATCTGGCATCTTCTCACAAATGCTGCCAAACTCATCACTGACAAAGCTCCACTGGTCAGGATGCTGCCAATTCTTCACTAGGATAATATATTCTCTTCTTAGTGTTCTGCTCAGTTGTCCTTGAAGAAGCACAAGAACAATGGGAGAGAAAAGAGGGACATTATTTTCATGAAAACATCTTAGTTGAGAAGAATGTCCGCTTGCCCGGGCTCAGAGAAGCCTCCCTGAGAAGGAGCAGGTTTGGGTTTGATGCTGGGCAGGGCTCAAGCGCATGGTCTGGGCAATTGTTCAGGATACTCACATAGTCATGAAGGAGGACTGCACACATACAAAAAACATATAAAGAGCACATGTCGCATGTACGGAAGATGACAGAGAGGTGTTCCTGGGGAGTGTGCTTCATGTGGAAATGGAGATCGAGGCGAGAACCTGAAAAGGTGCTTCCTCCAAGGTCTCCCCTCACTGGTCCTGTCTGCCAAGGGCTCGGGGTCTGTGTGGATGCAGAAGTGGTTCTGCGCCTTGTACTTGGTCAGTCAGAGATGAGAGTGACTACCTCGCTCTCCTGACTGCCCACATCAGGCCAGTCTGGCTTAGTTTCTGAGCCCTTTAGGTTTGGAAATTTATCCTTCTAAATTTAGGATCAGAGTCTGAGTGGCTGTGCAAATCACTGTCTTCCCGTTCATCATCGATTTGCTTGAGCAGGCACCAGTAACATCTCCATATGACCTGTCTCATGCAAGTAGAGCCCAAGGGCACCTGCTTGCTCCAGGAACCTCAAACCACTCCATCAGGTCATGGGAATGAGGTCTATAATTGTTATTGGTATCTGGCATATCAGATACGACATGGGTAGCTTGTCAGGCTCTGCCGTGCCGGTAGCATACTCTTGTAATCATCTCAAAATCCAGCATTTATTGATGAACCGGGCCGTGGTAGACTGGTCTGCTGATGAAGTTCTGACAAGGGGGAAGTCCGGATGTGGAAAATGGAGGTCCTCATGGAGTGGGGGGGTTGTCTGGCTTGTTGTGAGGCTCTGCTGGGGTGGCGGGCCAGGGCTAGTACCTGCCATCCCTCCCGGGCACCTCATGAGCGGCTGGGCACAGTGAGAGCTAGTAGCAGCTCTACCCCATGTCTGTCTCTGCTGTGCAAATAAACTTTGCCATTCCAAATGTCAGCATCACTGGGATCATGTGGCATGGTGCCAGGGGGTGAAGCTTGACGTTCCCTCTAGCAAGTGGACACTCTGGGTGGACACCCCTGTGTTTCTGATGCCCACAGACTCTCTGCCACAGGTGTTGATTCTACTAGTGGAGAGACAGAATAAGGGAATGTCTTCCTTACTTCTCTAGGTGACTGTCTGGTGATGAATTAAAGAATGGTTTAAAGGGTTTTTGTGTGTTTGTTTGATTTTTAAATGCAGTTTTAGAAAATTGTAAGCAAATATTGAGTTTCAAGCCACTTTCTCTTAGGTCTTAGAGATATTTATCTGTTCATTTCTGCTGTACACTTCTCTTTTTAGTTATTACTAAACTTGGAATGTTGGTGAGAATTTTCATTTTTTGGTGGAGGAGAGAAGTTAGGAGAATATATGTCAGAGAAGACTCTTTAAAATCCCCTGTTACTTTTTGTCTTTTGAATTATAAACTTAGGTGCAGAAGGTTTTAAAGGGAAGTAGAGGAAAATGAAATTAGAATTCTGTTAAATGTATCAGCTTTCTGTACCTTTCTCCTTATGGGACAACTTGCCTATTTCCAGATTTCTGGCTTATCTGGAGCAATATCATATGGGTAATTCAAGCTTAAGGAACTGATATTTCCCCTTCTGAAATATCTTGGTTTGTTAGTCTTTGAATTATGTAATATGTAAATAGCATATGCCAACTTAAATAACTTTAAAGATAAATTATGCATTAAAATACCATGCCAACAGACTCAGTTAAGAGTCCAGCCAAGTAAAAGTAGTTGTTTTTGAATAATAATTCAAGTGATATGATGAAGATAAGCTCCTAAAGAAATGTAAGAGAGTGAAGACACAGTCTAGTCTGAGATTTTGAAATATTTCTGAGAATATTTTGATCAACAGTTTGTTAGTTTGAAGTTTATGTCAAATACTGAATGGCAATTTTTAAGGCAAACATGTATTTATATTTAGAACGTTATCTTCTCTTGTAAGTTTTGACTAACAAACTTGTTAGGGCCATAAGTAAAGTTTATTTTTGGAACAGGAACATGCACAGTCAACCCAGATTTGATCGCTGGCACCCCATGTGGTCCCCTGAGCATCCCCAAGAGTAAGCCCTGAAAGCACCACTGAGTGTGGCCCCAGAATAAACAAAGAGTTTTACCAAAAAATATCAGAATTTTTCTGTTTCTTTGCTTATGTTGAAATAGTTTTTGATTCAAGAGAGAGAAAAAGCTACTTTCTCCTTAGTGTATTTTGGGGTATTTACAAATGCAGATGATCCAAGACTATTCAAGATAATTTGAAAATCTGTGAGAACTTGATGAGGGGAAATAGGCATTTTATTTCTGTGCTGTTCCAGCTGCCAATCAACTCTGCAGAGAAGAAACAACAAAAGGATAAAGTCATTTACCTTTAAGTGCTCAGAAGGTACAGGTGTTATCTCTATCACTTTGCAACTGAAAGGATCTTTTCTTCCTACTCATTTCTTTTTAGACCTCCTGTACTAAAAAGGGAAAATAACCAAAGTAATTTAGTTGGAAAATTTAGACTTCAGGAAAATGGGGGTGTGTGCAGCTTGTAAAATGAATGTCAGTCATTAGGTCTTCTAACAGAAGGTGCGTCCTGTGTCCTGTTGTACAATCCTTTTCTGTTGCTCAGTGCAGATAGGTTTTGAAACGCCATCTCTATTAACCTTGGATGTATGTCAGGGAAAGAAAAAAAAATCAGCAGATGTAAATTTTGTTCCATTCTTTTTGGTGCCATTTATGCTGACCAGTAGCTGTGGAGCATTAGACATTAGAGTGGAATCTCTCTGCCCATTTGCAGGTGGAGAGCAATGGGGCAGGGGAGAAAAGTAAAGGTTCCACATTTCTATACCACATGATATCATTTTCATTATGATACTGGTGTAGGTGGGCCTCACGGGTGACAAGTGAGCTCAGAAGGAGAGAGAGAGATGGTCGCTTTCTCACCAGCCACCTCTACCACCCAGGACCCGCTGGGCAGGCTTAGGACTGATAAAAGTCTGTGATGAGCCCCTGGATGACTTAGGCCTGAGCCCCACCAGCCCCACAAGGTGGCCGTCAAGCCACACCTGATGTCCGCTTGATCTCTAAGCACGGTAGTTGATTCCCATCACCGGAGACCTTTCCGGGAGCCACGGACTCAGGCTGGAGCGAGGAATGGCTCTTTGCAGGAAAGGAAAGTCAGTCCCAGTCCTTACCCAGGGTTTCCTCAGAGTTCTTGTCTTCCTCACAGAAAAAGAATTTTCAGGAGTCAACAGAGTAGTGAAGTAAAACAGGTTGTATTAAGGAGGTTTTAGGAAAGGGAAGGAGGAGAGAAAGTGAGAGAGGGAGTAATGCGCTCAAGGGAGAATGCAGGCTACTTCAAAGACTGAGAGTGAGTAAGAGTGCACATCTCAAAGGGGAGATCGCGGGCGACACGTGCGCTTGGGCACCACATGTGCTTGGCCACACGGGCTCAAGCAGCATGTGCGCCCAGGCAGCATGTGTGCCCAGGCAGCATGTGTGCTCAGGCAGCATGTGTGCCCAGGCAGCATGTGTGCTCAGGCAGCATGTGTGCTCAGGGCAGCATGTGCGCCCAGGCAGCATGTGTGCTCAGGCAGCATGTGTGCTCAGGCAGCATGTGTGCCCAGGCAGCATGTGTGCTCAGGCAGCATGTGTGCTCAGGCAGCATGTGTGCTCAGGCAGCATGTGTGCTCAGGCATCATGTGTGCCCAGGCAGCATGCGCTCCATCATTTGGTCAGGACTGCTTTTATAGATTTCTCCTCGAGTTACTCCCATATGGGGCTTCAACCTAGGTTGCTAAGGGAGTAGACTTTGGGAGTGGTCTTCTTTGAAAATCTCCTTTTCAGGGAACATGGCTGGCCGGGGTCCCCGACAGTCCGGGAAGCAAGTTCCCTTCTACCTCCGAAGCCGGCAGGGAATGGATGAAGACTCAGGAATCCGATGCAGGTTTTTTTTTTTTTTTTGCTTTTTTGGGTCACACCCGGCGACGCTCAGGGGTTACTCCTGGCTCTGCACTCAGGAATTACTCCTGGCAGTGCTCGGGGACCATATGAGATGCCAGGAATCAAACCCGGGCAGGCATATGCCAGCAGTGTGCAAGGCAAATGCCCTACCCGCTGGGCTATCGCTCCGACCCAGAATCCGATGCAGTTTTAAAAGGCTTTACTTATCACAGGTTCAGGCATACAAATCAGTAATAGGAAAAACCGGTGCTTAGGATTCCTGGCTAGTACCCCAGCCACGTGTAGGACAAGATGGTGACTACCATGTGTAAAGGCCCTGCAGAGAGGAGACAAAGACAAGGCTCCCAAGAAGGGTGCAAACTCACAAAGAGACGAGAGAGAGAGAGAGAAAGAGAGAGAAAGAGAGAGAGAGAGAGAGAGAGAGAGAGAGAGAGAGAGAGAGAGAGAGAGAGAGAGAGAGAGAGAGAGAGAGAGAGAGAGAGAGAGAGAGAGAGAGCAGGCTGGTTTTATCCCCCTGCAACTCAGACCTCCCACTATTATGGGAAGCAGGAAGGGTCAAATGCCCTTAGGTAATTTCTCCCAGCACCTCACCTAGGCCCCATTATATGCTAATGTTTTGAGCCAAGATCTGCCTGGAAATGCCTTTATAGGGTAGAGAAAGGGATTTCTGAGATGGCATGTCTCTGTACCAAAGACTAATACTATCACTATTCACTATCTTCCCGTTAATCATCTATTTGCTAGAGCGGGCACCAGTAATATCTCCATATGTCCCGTCTCATGCTAGTAGAACCCAAAGGCATCTGCCCACTCCAGGAACATAAAGAGCCTCAAACCATTATATTAGGTCACGGGAATGACCTAATATAAATGTTACTGGTATTTGGCATATCAAATACTACACGAGCAGCTTGCCAGGCTTGCTGTGCAGGTGGCATACTGTTGTAGTCACCTCTAAATAAAGCATTTATTGATGAACCAATAAGCCGGGCAAGCCGGGCTGTGATAGTCTGGTCTGCTGGGTGGAGTTGTACCGAGGAGGGAAGTCCGGATGTGGAAAATGGCGGGCCCCATGGAGTGGGGAGGGTGGTCTGGCTTGTTGTGAGGCTCAGGTGGGATGGCAGGCCAGGGCTAGAACCCGCCATGCCTCCCGAGTGCCTCACGAGCAGCTGGGCACAGGGAGAGCAAGTAGCAGCTCTGCCCCATGTCTGAGAGTCTCTGGTCCAGCATACCTGGGCCGGATTGAAAACTGCTGCAGGGTGGCTGTCTATGATCCGGGCTATGATAGTCTGGTACTAATGCCAGTTAAATATTCCTCCAAGCCTTCACAAGAGTCTCGTCTACTTCACGGTAGTTTTGTATTTTAGTTGCCTTTGAGTTATCAGGGAGCCATGCTTGCTTGCTTGGAGGCAAACAGCATTTCTCTCTGGTCTAATTACTTAGAGATCCAACATGGCCAGGCAAATATGCTGGTAAGATCTAGCTAGTCCCACGATGATTGTGGTAACATGAGAGAATATTTATACCAGCCAGTATAGAATACATGGTCAGATAAACTGCCACATTTAGACTACCCCCTTATTTACAAAGTGACCTGCAGGAGGCAATCCAGGGCAGATGCAGAGGCTCTTAGATGAGTCTTGCAAGACTAGACCTCTGTTCCTGCTAGGTCTTCTGTCCTGGAATGTAACCAGATTAGGGGCCGGGCTGAGACAGGTTGATCCAGATTCCTTAGGGTCTACTGAGGGACTTATCAAGTCTTGGTTCTGGTTTCCAAATAGGTGAATCTGGACAGCCTTAGGGTGAAACTCATTGACTTGGAGACTCCCTGTCTGCCTGTCTACATCAGTACGGCTGTGAGTGGTGGGCTTGAGGGTGTGTGATTCCCGGCTGCTGCTCTGGGTTCTTCCTGGGCAGGTAGACCCCCGCCCAAAAAAAATCAGATTCATAGTGGAAGTAAAGATTCACTCATATCCATATGAAGATTTGGCATGGCTGGGGCCAGAGTGCTAGCACAGAGAGGAGGATATTTGCCTTGCACTAAGTGGACACAGAGTTGATGCCCGGCATTCCATAGAGTCCCTCAAGTACTGCCAGGAGTAATTCCTGAGTGCAGAGCCAGGAGGAACCCCTGAGCATCACCAGGTGTGACCCAAAAAACAAAAAAGAAACAAACAAAAAGATTTGGCATGGCCTTAAATTCTACCATCAATGGACACTGACTTTTTTTTTTTTTTTTTACTTTTTTCTTCTGCAACTAATGATGGGGATAGGATCTTGGGGCATCACAGAGAGTTTTTAACAGCCAAGGACCCATTCTGCTGCCCTTTGTTTACCCCAATAATCAGAAAAGCCCAAGGTGCTAGAGAAAGAGCTACTGTCAGAGAGCCAATTGGAAGATGGGTGGGGACCGCAGTGATGGAAAAGTTCCTATGGACTGGTCCTTGGGGCGCTGTGGTATCTGTAGCTCTAAAGAAAGATTTCGAACTCAGGGTTCAGCCTTTATCTTGTTACCTTCCTGACCTGTTTGGGAAGGGGCAGTTAAGGAGACTGTGTCCTCATTCTCAGCAGCAGCCTACACACAGAGGAGTTTGCTGAGTGGAAATTGAATACAGTGCTTTTTTTCCCATTGGACCTGCTTTACAAGGAAACCAGGGTGGTATGCAGGGCCAGGGTTGTCTTTAAGATGGCGAGAGGGAGAAAGCAAGATCGTGGGACAAAACAAAGTGATGTTTCTTCAATCCAAGGGATGACCCTAAACCTGGCTCATCTTCATTCTTTTTTTTTTTTTTTTGCTTTTTTTTTGGGTCACACCCGGCGATGCTCAGGGGTTACTCCTGGCTCTGCACTCAGGAATTACTCCTGGTGTTGCTCAGGGGACCATATGGGATACCGGGGATCAAACCCTGGCTGGCATGGGCCGGCGCGTGCAAGGCAAACGCCCTACCCGCTGGGCTATCGCTCCAGCCCCTCATCTTTATTCTTTAAAGGTGATGTTCATTGTCCTTGGAAACCTGTACAGCCTGGATTGACCTGTACTGGGGAAAGAAATCTTGCTCTGGACATTTTGGACCTAGGGATGGGCTTTCTTTCCATATATAACAGGATATAAAGAAAATGAAAATCAAAATAAGACATTTCAAAAAGGGATGGAAGAATTGGCCATAGAACTTTGAGCCCTGGACAGCCACCCGGCAATTGTCAGTATTCACAACAGTTCACTCAGTACCCAAGGCTTGGCATGCTTTAGCTCATGGGATCAACTAACCAAGGTCCCAAAATAATTACCTCATTCTGACGGCCTCATCCTGACTCGACAAATGTCCCAAGGGGACAAGGAGGTTGAGATGCTTGACTGAGTCCTCACCTCTGGAAAATACAGGCCCTAAGATGTGACCCCTGCCCGTTGCTCATAGTTTCTCTCACTCACCTGCCGCCTTGCCCTCCTTACCTCATCCTGTTGCTGTGTACAAGTTGTGAGTCTCCATGAATAAGTGTAATTCAGGCAACTAAATCTGCAGATATGTGGCCCAGTTTATGGAAAATGGGATGGATTTGTGGGGAACCCTGGTTGCTTCTGTCCACGTACCCTCTCTTCCTCTTGTGTTATTAGTACATCCAAACTTCCCGGATTGTGTAGGCAAATTGTCCTCTCCTCCTCATGCTGGTTTAGGTGCCCTGATTTTCCTTGGCCTAGGGATAAAGTACAGGCCAGTTGGTTTAATGGTTTTGTGGCACATTTGGACTCTTTTTTCTTTCTTTTGCTTTTATGGGTCACACCTGGTGATGCTCAGGGATTACTCCTGGCTCTACAGTCAATAATTACTACTGATTAGTGCTTGGGGACCCTATGGGATGCCGGGGATCGAACTGGCTGCGTGCAAGGCAATCACCCTCCCTGCTGTACTGTTACTCTGGCCCCACATTTGGACTCTTGAGAGGACTGAAAAGATCCCAAAAAATTACAACTGTTTGAGCCTGGTGAGTGCACCTGGGGAGAGGAACCAAGTGTGCAGGGACTGAGGTTTCTGCAGCTGTTCTTGGGCACTTTCTCAGAAGTCTCCTTTATTTTTCCAGGCTGCCTCACATCCCTTCAGTCCATCCCTCCACCTCTTTGTCCCAGCATATGTGACTACGAGCCAGCAGTCATCACAACCAGCAAAGCTGGACAAGAGACAGACCAGACCCAGAGCTGAACCAGCACGTGGCCATGGAGCAGCCGTGTGACAGGCTTAGATAATAAAGAAGTTTAGAAACAGTTCCTTCCAGGATCTTTCTCATTTTACACTCTACTTATCTATCTATCTATCTATCTATCTATCTATCTATCTATCTATCTATCTATCTATCTATCTATCTATCTATCTATCTATCTACTTATTTATTTATTTATTTTTTTTTTGGGTCACACCCGTCAATGCTCAAGGGTTTCTCCTGGCTCTGCACTCAGGAATTACTCCTGGCGGTGCTTGGGGGACCATATGGGATGCTGGGGATCGAACCAGGGCCGGCATGGGCCAGCCGTGTGCAAGGCAAATGCCCTACCCGCTGGGCTATCACTCCGGCCCATTTATACACGCTAATGATCATTGTAGTTGCAACAAATTGGGGAGGCTGATGGGGAATGGGGAATTATAATGTCACACTAGAACTCACCATTGAATGTACACATAGAGACTTCATAAATTATAAATATCTGTAGGGCAAGCCACAAAATGTAAGAGAAGAGAGAGAAAGAAATACAGAGACAGAGACAGAGAGAGAAAGAGAGAAAGAAAAGGTGCCTGCTACAGGGGCAGGCTGGGGTTGGATGGGAGGGAGTGTGGGGACATTGGTGGTGGGAATGGGGCACTGGTGAAGGGATGGGTGCTGGAACACTGTATTACAGAGACCCAATTATGAACATATTTGTAATTGTATATCTCACGGTATCACTGTATCACTGTCTTCCCGTTCACCATCGATTTGCTTGAGCGGGCACCAGTAACATCTCCATATGACCTGTCTCATGCAAGTAGAGCCCAAGGTCACCTGCTTGTTCCAGGAACATAAAGAGCCTCAAACCATTCCATCAGGTCATGGAAATGAGGTCTATAATTGTTATTGGTATCTGGCATATCAAATACGACACGGGTAGTTTGCCAGGCTCTGCCGTGCAGGTAGCATACTCTTGTAGTCATCTCAAAATCCAGCATTTATTGATGAACCTCGAGGCCGCAAGCGGCTGCATGAGCCGGGCTATGATAGGCTGATCTGCTGGGTGGAGTTATGACGAGGGGAAAAACAAAAAGGAAGTTTTAGGAGTTGACGAGCAGTGAAGTTTTACAGATTTTATTAAGGAGGTTAAGGGCCCAGGTATGCTGATCCAGAGACAGACATGGGGCAGAGCTGCTACTGGCTCTCACTGTGCCCAGCTGCTCATGAGGTGCCTGAGAGGGATGGCGGGTTCTAGCCCTGGCCCGCTACCCCAGCAGAGCCTCACAACAAGCCAGATGACAAGCCAGACAGCATGTATCTGCCCTCAGATACATGGGGCAGAGCTGCTATTGGCTCTCCCAGTAGTATCTCACAGCAGTGTAATAAAAATTTTTTTAAACAATGAGCAATTAAAAATGTATTAAAACAAAATCACAGTGAGCATGTGGCTAATAGACCTCAGGGCTGAGCTCCTCTCTCATGATTCCAATGCATGAACTCGTCCAGCTCCTGTACATCAGGCATCTCCTGTAGGGCCCAGGGCGTTGTGATTAGGTACCAGGGGCAATTCTCCTGCCACAATCACACTGTGCTGTGAAGCAGCAGAAATGGGAATTGGATGTGGGGCAACTGAGTGAATGAACCCCACGGATTAGGGCCCCCACTAAGGCTCTGTGGGGCAGTTGTGTGAATAAACCCCATGTATTGGGACCCTGACTAAGGCTCTGTGGGGCGGCTGTTTGAATGAATCCCATGGATTAGCATCCAGACTAAGGCTCTTTGCAGTGTCAGAGGGTTGGGCCACCCCACCTATTAGATCATTGAAATAGAGTCAGGCCCAACCTCAGGAAAGAGGCTAGTGACTGCACGTTGTTGTTATGTGTGCATTACCACTCGTGTGCAGTCTGTTTAAATCTGGTTTTTCCTACCCTGCCCTAGTAAGTTGCATTTGAAATTCCAGGCCTCAGTTACATCATTTAAAAAAAATTTTACACTTGATATGTATGGGTGTGTATATATACACATACATATATACACACATACATATATGTATATGCTTATGTATATATAGACATAAGTATATACATGTATGCAAATATGTATATGCTATTGTATATATTGTGTCACTTGTATCACTTCTCTTCCTGTTGTTTATTGATTTGCTCGAGAGGGCACCAGTAACATTTCCATAGTCCTGTCACATGCTAGTGTAGCTCAAGGTCTTCCGCTAGCTCCAGGAACATAAAGAGCCTCAAGCCATTCCTTCAGGTCATGGGAATGAGGTCTATAACTGTTACTGTTTTTTGGCATATCAAATACAACATGGGTAGCTTGCCAGGCTCTGCCATGCAGGTGGAATATTCTTGTAGTAGTCTTTCATCTTGTGCATTTATTGATTTATTGATGAACCGTGCAGCCACAAAGCAGCTGTGCAAGAAGGGGAAAGATGATCTTTTCTGCTCGGTGGAGCTCTGACAAGCTGTGGAGTCCAGATGTTGAAAATGGCGGCCCTCATGGTGTGGGGTTCCTCTGGCTTCTTGCAAGGCTCTGCTGGAATGGCAGGCGAGGGCTAGAACCTGCCTTCCCTCCTGGGTGCCTCATAATCAGCTGGGCACTGGGAGAGCTGGTAAAAGCTCTGCCCGTGTTTCTGAGTCTCTGGATCAAGCATACCTCAGATACATGGGGCAGAGCTGCTATTGGCTCTCCCAGTACCCAACTGATCATGAGGCACCCAGGAGGAAAGGTGGGGTTCTAGCCATGGCCCACTATCCCAGAAGAACCTCCCAAGAAACCAGAGGAACCCCACACCATTAGGGGCCACCATTTTCAACATCCAGACTCCGCAGCTCGTCAGAGCTCCATCCAGCAGAAGAGCTGATCATGAGCCCTGCTCATCAGAGGGACACCCTACAGCAGTCTACTTCAAGTCCAGGTATGCCTGATCCAGAGACTCATTATATATATTGTATATGTATGTGTATATATTCATTCATATGTGTATGTGCATATGTGAATGTATATATATATATACATACACATATACATATGTATGTATATGCATTATTTTATTTTTGGTATTACTTTGGTTAAATTACTTTCCAGAGAAATAGCAAGTCCAATTTTAAGTGGCTCACATTGGTTTTTTTTTTTTTTTTTTTTTTTTTTTTTGGGTCACACCCGCGATGCTCAGGGGTTACTCCTGGCTCTGCACTCAAGGAATTACTCCTGGCGGTGCTCGGGGACCATATGGGATGCCGGGGATCGAACCCGGCCGGCACAGGCCAGCCGCATGCAAGGCAAACACCCTACCCGCTGGGCTATCGCTCCGGCCCGGCTCACATAGTTTTAATAATACATGTGAGTTCTGTTAGTTTTGAGTCTGTTTTGTGGTGGGTTCTCTTAGAATACTAAGATGCACATCTTCACATCTTGTTATATCCATATATCTAGATATTGTTTTATCTATCTATAGATAAAACAATATCTATCTATAGTCTAAGAATATCTATAGTCTGTTTTATCTATCTATAGTCTAAGAACTTACCTATCTATATATGCACATATACAGATATATAGTCTAAGTCCTTAGATTATATATCTATACTTACACACAAGTAGCTATATAAATATGTATGTCCTGTGTGTGTGTGTGTGTGTGTGTATTTCCTCTCTTTAATTTTTTTTTATATAGAATTTTTATTGGAAACTTATTCGCTAAACTCCAGGGCATTCTTCAAGATGCACAAATTTGACGTAAGGTCAGTTTATTTAATTTTATATTGTTATGCTATTTGAGACAAGTACTCTTTCACCGAAATGGCAGTTTATTTGGAAATAGGAATCTGTGCTCCCTGCTTTGTTTGTTGATCTTGTATGGGCAAATCAGAATCCCTGGGACCTGGCCTTTGTCTTTTTTCCTTGCCAGCAAGCATCCATCTGTGCCCCTCACTCAGCACACGACTCCTATTTCTGCTCTCCTGCAGTACGGTGTTGGGATACTCCCTGCACACTTCCCAGCCTTTCCTCACTTCTCCAGGAAAAATCTAACATTAAGTCCTACTTTGTTTAATTAGTTTTGGGACCATACCCAGCAGTGTCCAGGCACAGTTCCCTGGTCTGTGCTCTAGGCATTACCTCCTTGCAGGCTTTGGGGGGTGGGGGCTGTGGTGCCAGGGCTTGAACCTGAGCATCCTGCATGCAAAGCACTTGCTCAATCCAGTGAGCTACTATTGCCCTGTTCTAAGTGAGATCTTATTTTAATTTGTCCTCTAAAGGTAGAGACAGTTTAGGATGATGCTCTATATGGACATACACAAAAAAATCAAGACGACAGAACAATAGTAACAAATATTGTCCCCAAATTAGAAATCATAAAATGAAACAAAGATGGGAAAATGCAACAGGGAAAGGTAAGTGATTTGCTTTAAAAAAAATCTTGGCTGGAGCGATAGCATAGTGGGGAGGGCATTTGCCTTGCATGTGACTGACCTGGATTCGACCCCCAGCATCCCATATGGTTCTCTGAGCACATGCTGGAGAAATTCATGAGTGCAGAGCCAGGAGTAGCCCCTGAGCATTGCTGGGTGTGACCCAAAAAGCACAAAATGAAAAAAAAAAAGGCTTCAGGGCTGGAGTGATAGTATAGTGGGGAGGAAAAATCTTTAATAAAAGCAGAAAGTACCCTCTGAAATTCTGTTTACTCTCTCTCTCTCTCTGTCTATCTCTCTTGGTTACACCTAGACACATATTATACATGGTTGAGTTGTATTCCATCCCCAGCATCCCATATGGCTTACAGAGCCTGCCAGGAGGAAGGCCTGATCCTGAACTCAGAGCAAGGAGTTGCTGAACTCCACCAAGTGTAGCCTAAAAACAAATAAAAAATTGTTCTTCTTGGGACCAGAGTGATAGGTCTTAAATGCTGCCGACCCAGGTTCAAACCCTGGCATCCCATAGGGTCCCCTGAGTACCACTAGGAGTAATTCCTGAATGCAGACCCCCCAAAAAAAAACCTGAAAAAATTTCTCCATTCAAAACTGGACTTGGGTAACCTGATTTCATAAGTGTGAAGATATTTTCAAACTCAGGAAATAGAATGTTGCCTGGGAGCAATCTTCCCCATTAGCTTCTCCTGTGTCGTGTTTCTATATGGACATAATGAGCTTAATTTTGTCCTCATCTGTGTTATTCTGTGTTATCAATAGCGTCACTGCTACTGTCTTGATCACATATGTCTTGGAAGAGTTTGGGGGCTTTTACTAGGTAGCAGGAGCTATACTGGATGATGTGAAAGAATAAGTAAAGACACAGGCTTATTTTTTATTTTTAAAGATAGATGGGTTGTTTTCCCCAAATCTCTGCAGTCTAATTGTTTCCTTCAGGGAAACATACATTTATGCTTTTCTGAACACCATTATTGTGGTTTTCTACTCATCTTTACCCACGTCCTAGAAGGAAAAATCCTAAATTAAAGCAGAAAGCAGAAAACCTGAGGAATTGAGGTTTTCTAATTTTCTCTGAAGTTCCACTTATCTCTCTCTCTCTCTCTCTCTCTCTCTCTCTCTCTCTCTCCCCTCTCCCTCCCCTTTGCCCTCTACTCTCTTTTTCTTGGTTATACCTGATTATGCTCAGGGCTTACTCCTGGCTCCATGCTCAAGGGACCACTCCTGGTGGGGCTCAGAAAATCACACAGGGTGGCAGGGATTAAATCCTGGTTGACTGTGTGCAAGGCAAATGCCCTCCCTGTTCTACAGTCCAACCCACATACTGTAAATTGAGCTGTCTTCTTTCTTTCTTGCTTTCTGCTTTTTTGCTTTCTTGCTTATTGGATCACATCAGGCAATGCTCAAGGGTTACTCCTGGCTCTGCTCTTAGAAGTGCTTGGGAGACCATCTGGGATGCCATGGATCGAACCCAGGTCAGCAGCTTTCAAGGCAAATGTCCTCCCTTGCTGTAATATCACTCCATCCCCAAATTGGAACTCCAGCCCCAAATAAGAACTCTTCCCGTTGTCACCTAGCCAGGGGCTTGCAGGAAGCTCCTGAAGAGTCCTGGTGGCAGCAACACTTTGTAAAGGAGGAGGAGAGAGTTGGGAATTTGTCTTAAAACTATGTTTTCATGTAAGAGCCTGCATTTTATTTCTATTCTCTCTTTGCATCACTTTTGAAGGAAAGCAGAGGAGATCCTGGGGAATATTAGGGAAAACTGGAGATTTCTCCAAACTCCACCTGGATAATGGCACAGTTAATAGAGCTCTGACAATCTGTTTCCAAGCCTCAGTTTCTTGGGTGAGACATCTTACAAATGTGGGGAGAAGCAGTTTCCATGGCAACAGTCAAACCATTAAAAGGAAAACTCGAACAACCCTTTCTTATAAGCAGGGAAGCAGAGAGAGGAATGGAATGAAGGCATTATTCTGTATACAGGTAGCCATGGCTGCTTTTTTTTTAAATTATCCCTCTGATCACTTGGGAAACCCCCTCTCACTACAGAAAACTCCTACAGAAAACGAATCACCAATGAGAAGATGCTTTCTGTCCTGGATTTACTTTCTTCTGTGTCACTGAGTCTTGGAGTCAGGAACTCCATACTGATCAAAGTTGGTGTAAGCAGCAGCGATGCCGAGGCACAAGGACAGAGAAAGCAGCATGTATTTGGGAAGTCCTGAGGCTCCGACAGATGTTTCTCTTTGTGTGTAAGTTTTTAATTATTGCTATTATTTATTTTAGGGCACACCTGGTAGTGCTTGAGGGGGACCACATGGTACCAGGACTGAACCTGGGTTCCTGCATGCAAAGCATGTATGCCAGCCCTCTAAGTTCTCCCAGATATCACTGTGTTTTTTTTTAAATTTTTTTAATATTTTATTACACCGCCATGTGACATACAACTACAAAGATGTTCATGTTTGGGTTTCCGTCATACAGTGTTCCAGCACCCATCCCTCCACCAGTGCCCATCTCCCACCACCAATGTCCCCACTTCCCCCACCCCCAGCCTGCCTCTATGGCAAGCTCTTTATCTCTTCTCTCTCTCTCTCTCTCTCTCTCTCTCTCTTTCTCTCTTCTCTTACACATTGTGGATTGCGATACATACATTTAGAGATTATCATGTATATCTTTTTTTCCTATATTCAATGCTCAGTTCTAGGCTGGCATTATCACTTTTGACAAATATTAGCACACTGTTCCCTTCTCTGTCTTACCTAACCACTGATTCCCACATGTTTGTGGTAGATTCCACCTTCTTTTTTTTAATTGAAAGATGCTCATGTAGAG